>JARFJB010001008.1:455000-745000 GCA_036346205.1 Vesta saturnalis | reverse complement strand
TCATAATCTGGTTTATCAACTTTTAAGCTTAAATCACAACTGGAATGTTAATTTAAGTTGTAAAACTCCCTAAACACACTGTTAAGTAAGTTTATAACATAATCTTTGTTCAATTTCACTTTTAAAATTAATAATTTCTATGAATCTTGTAAACTTTGTTGTGAGTCACCAACTTTAATATGTTCTTTGTACTTTTTACATTGAGTGATACAATTTAATTTCTTTTGTTTTAGAATGGAAGCATATTATGGTACTGAACTAGTATATTGTCATAAAAAATTGGAATACATGTATTTTATAGATGGAATACATATTTTTACTATTCCGAAGCTGCTCGGAAACTTTAAAATGAAGAATAACACTGTTTAGCCATGATAACACTTTTATATTTATGAAATATGGTATAACTAGCTAACAACATGTTCTATATTCACATTATCCTAGTGTACAGTCGAGTTGAGTCTTAGTTTCATTAATGTCATCAATATTGGATCACGCTTACTGATTTTGTCCACCGTCCATCCATTGTAGTAATTGGTAGTGTACATCGATACAAGAGAATCGTTATTCAACCACTTTTCATATGAAAAAGACAGCTTCTAGTTTTTTTTTTGTAATGTGTTAACAACATCTTTTAAAACAAGGTTTTCAGCTTAAGTTAACATTGAGGACGTTGACGGTTGACTTAATTCACTTGTTGGCTTCTGGGTAGCAGTGTTTTCATTTTCTTTACTGAAAACACACACAATAAATAAATGAGTTCTGTATTTCCAATATATTGTTTACCCTAGACATTACATTGGAATAACTTTGGCAGATTTTCTTTGTTTCCATCCACAAAGTGACACGCACAAACTAAAGAAAACTTATTTGGTGTCGCATCAGCCCTCCTGATAACAAGCAAAGAAAATGATCTAGTTTTTGGAAATAATTACTCACCTTATTAGCTTCAACTATTTCTCTTTCAGTATAGACTCCTTGGGAAACGAGAACATCTTACATCCACTGTTATATCGGTGGTTACAATTAGGTACAAAACACAAACTCATTGTAGGTAATACAAAGCATGTGTAAAATTAGTATAAAGAACGGTGGAGGTATGCAAAATGAAATGGAACACTACGGTATAAAAATGGTTTAAATGTTAGGATAATATAAATACATGTACTAAAAACTTCTATTAACCTCATAAGTTAGTATACAACAATAAACAATAAAACGAACATTAATAAAAGGCAAAGCTTAGAAACTATGGTACAAAGGAGTAGCGAGAGCGAGTTGAGAATAAGTAATATTGGAGGTTATGTAGTAACCGTCAATTCGAAATAAAAACAATTGTGGTGGGTCTTTTTACATGAAAATTTTTTTATAACACACAAATAGAAGCATCGTGGTTAACATTTCAAGACCTCTCGCCACTTATTTCATTATAACAACGTAACAAATATATGGCAAATGTAGACCTTTTTATTATAAACCTTGACAATGTGGCGATAAGGTACAATTTCTAGGCGTCTAGACGTCATCATTAATAGGGTCTATTTCAAATTTTGTGCGGATATAATTTGGAGCACCCAGTATAAGAACATTTACTGTTAATTCTTCTGTTGGTATTACACATGAGCAGTTGGTACCTTAGATTAGGTAAAATCCTTGTCTAAGGTTGGTACCAATTTTTTCCAGGTTATAAATGCTAAACATTTAATAAAACGTGTATTTTTAATAATAACATCATTATCCACAAATTATGGTGAAAATTAGAAAAGTTCGTAAAAAACAAAAGTATCGTTACAACATTAACCGAAAAAGACAAAGGGATAAGATCGAAAATAAAGGAAGTTTTCAAAAGTAAACCTTTCTATTTTGTAACTTTCAAACTTTACACTTCTTTTTTAGTAAAATAGTAAAAAGAGAATGGACGTCACACAAGTCCGTGCAAGCAAATCTACAAGCAATGGGTTTATCGTATGATCCTAATAAAACAATAACGACAGGTCTTGTAAGTAAACCGCAAAAGAGAGAACCTATAGAAAATGTCGTACCTGCAAAAGCACATGTTGCTGAAGAGTTAGAAAAGAAGCAAAAGCAAAACGTGTTCGTAACTTTCGTTTACCAGATGGTCAAGTGAGATATTTAATATATTTGTTGAAAAAGTATGGGGATGATTATAAAGCAATGGTTAGAGATAAAAAAAATTATAATCAAGAAACTTGGAGACAAATACGAGCTAAAATAGAAAAATTTAAAAGCATACCGGAACAATATTGTGAATATTTGAATTCTGTATCATAATTTGTATGTTAAGTAATTTTTACCATAAATATATTTTTTAGTATATAGTCATTTATTGAATCAAATTTAAATCTTTCTGTTAATCCATGTTTTAAACAATTGATATCGTGAGTGAATTTAAATTTAACAGCATTAACATTCATCACCATAAGCAATAGGCAAACATATATGAGAATGGGTGGAATTTTTGTATAACAAGATTAATTTTATATTTTACAAGCGCAGCATTGAGGTATAACAGAAATGCATCTTTAAACACTCGTGAAGAAGTTTAACCCATGAGCGTGCATTAGTATGTCAGTAATACATTTCTCATCAGTTTCATAATAGTATTTTGCTCACGTGTTATATACAGCGTTTTATCGTACAGATGCATCGAAGAAATTAATTTCACTCAAATGCCTAATGTTCATCTATAAAAATAGTATCGTCACATGCATCTGTCACTTGATTAAGCTGCAGCATTTTTACAACTTTAAAATTGGCAACGATTTCAGATGTCAATTTGACAGACATTTTTATTTCACATAACTAAAATTTAGTGTCCCAGTTTTTTCTGTTCGCAACTGTATCTCAATGACTATACTGTAAGATAAAAATTGTTATAACACCCTTATTTGATGAGATGGAGAAACAGTACAAAACACGTGTAGTTTTCCGTGTGGATTACAATGTGTAGTCAAAAATAAAGTTTTGACATATGGCGTAAACTGATATTTTTTCTAATGGTAACCATGTCATTTTTGCTCCATTAAAATGTCTGTTTCTTGTGCTTGTACCTTCCAACCTACGTATACATATGTGAAAATCTAAACTTTCACCATTACTATACATATTAAAATGCTTATCTAGTAATATTATTACTGACGAAGATAACTGAAGTGTAATCGAAATGTTTAGATTGAATTACATTAATATACAAATACACCATTAAAAAAGTATTTTCATATAGGTACATATGTAGGTATAGAAGGTTATGCAAACAACCTTTTTTTACTAACACTAAGTTGACTCAACTCATTTTACAATGTTTGGCAAAGTTTAGCCAATCGGCCATAATGTCCTTTTGTGTGTATATATGTATGTTACTATCCACTATAACTCTAGAATGACAATTTGGTATTTAAGCTTGTTTTCATTTCTGCTGGAGCTGATTTATGTTTTGAGAGAAATTCAGTGGCAGAGGAGTGTTTATTATGAGCAGTTTTTGGTTTTTATCAAATATTTTGATCGTCTGCAATATTTAACACAAAACGACATCAATGGTATGGTATACTCTACAGAGTAATTGGTGACAGTACACCTCTTTTAAGATTGATCTCTGGTATAGCTATTGCAAAACATACCGAGTGGTACTATGAATATGAAATCTAAAGCGTTTCCTGTGGGAATATAAACGCAAATTTTTATACTTTTTTAATATAACACATTGTATATTACAACTTCATATTTTGTAACCAATAGATTATTTAAATTAAAGGATATTGTGACAACTATAGAATGACATCATATACATGCTTCAAGTTTCGTTGTTTAAGCTTGTTTTTATTTCTTCTGAAGCGGATATACAGATGATCAATCTCAAGTGTATACCACGTGATCAAAATATTTAAGTTGGTACCACTGATAGGTTGGTAAGAAGCTGTATTGCTCTAGCTACTCTAGAGCATGGTTCGAGTAAAAACTACGATCAGTTTCAAATCTGTGTGAAGGTCATTAACTTATACATATTATAAAATATTATCTTAATTTAAATAATGACTATTTTGTATTTGATTAGACTGCATCCCTATAAAATACAACAAAATAAATAAAATATTATTTAATGATTGGATTAAATCATTACAAAAGAATGAATCTTAAGTATTTAAATATTATAATTTCATTATAATTAAATAACATTTACAGTACATGTTTATGGAATGACAATGTCTTTTACAAATTTGAAATTCAGTTTGTAAATAACTCAAGAAAATACAAAAGTGAAAAATGAAGGTATAATATGACATAAACTGACATAAACTCAAACGACTAAAACCACTCAAAAAATCCAAAGCAGCCAACTGCAAAATACAATATTAACAACTAGGGATTTTTGTCATACCACTACAGTACACTTGAGATTGATCACGTTGTATTTTGCGAGAAATTCAACGGCGGGGGCAGTTTTTCTGAATCAGCCGTATATTTCAAAAATATAAAGTACCAACATATTGACCTTGGACATATCAATTATGTTCTATGCAATTTTTTGATACAACGCGTAATTTAGCGGCAAAAAGATTCCTAAGGTAGAATTTAAGTGATGGTTCACATTTTTTAATCAGAATACCGATTAATTTTATAAGAAAATGTGTAATTTTTAAAGAAAATTTAATTTTCATAACTTTTCTTTATAAAGTTTTTGAATATAAGGCAAACTAAATCTAAAAGTTAATTAAATAGGATTGAAAATGCTTAAATTGTATAATCCGTATTTTATAGAATCAGGCGGTTTTGGAATTTTTTTCAAGCTAACATCTGAATTCAGTGACGGGGGGGAATTAGGAGCTATTTTTTATTTTTATCAAATTTACTGCTGTATATTTTAGGTACAGTGGAGACTGTTGTACCTAGAGCATAGTATACCTAGAAACGATTTGGGTTTTATACTAGTTTTGCCATCTAGCGACTAACCAGCAAGGTTTATTGTTCCCTTGAGGCCAACCAATTACTTTATTACAATGTCAGACTTTTAAAACGTCTTCTGCGATTTTACAGTGAGAAGATAGTGTTTGCGGCATAAAAATAAATATTTTACTTCTACTTTGTGTGTAAATATTAGTGTTCACTGCGGGTTAGTGAATAGAGTGTGAGCTTTACGACATTCCCTGATTCTTGAGTAGAAGTCTGCCGTTATATTTAGCTTTTAACATAACCTACAAGTTAGAACTAAATTTTTGCTTCCAATGACACCCTCTCGTAGCTTGAAACATGTGCATATCTTGAAAAGTTCACAGGTACAAGATGTTTATCTTTTTATTTATTTTTCAGATCTTGAGGCAACAATGCCACGTAGCACGACTGGTAAAAGGAGCGTCAAACTACATTCGATTGCTTTGAAAAACGCTTTAAAGGCAGTAAATGATCCAGATCCGGCGAAAAGAGTGTCTTATAGGGAGGCTCTTAAAGTTTTTAACGTTAGCCTTGCTACGCTTTCAAGGGAATGTAAAAGATTAAAAAATGATGGGTTTGGAAATTCTAACTATTCCTCAAATTATGCCGTGAGACAGGTTTTTAGTGAACGAGAGGAAGTATTCCTTTCAGATTATATTGAAAAGGTTGCTCAGATGCAATACGGATTGATGAAGAAGAGCGCGAGGGATTTGGCTTATAGATATGCTGTGGGTAATCAAAAGAATTACCCTGCGTGCAGTGATAAAGATCAAATTGCTGGTGAGGAGTGGATGCGTGGATTCCTCAGAAGGCAAAATACATTGTCAATTCGAAAACCTGCAGAGGCTAGTTTGAGTCGGGCTACAAGTTTCAACCGAACGAATGTAAATAATTTTTGTAACAACATTAAAGATGTTCATAAGACATTTAGGCCTATCCTTCTAAACAGAATTTGGAATCTGGACGAGGCGGGACTAAGCACCGTCAAGTCAGTCAGAAATTGTTGCACCTAAGGGTGTTAAACAGCTAGGTAGTGATACTTCGGCTGAAAGAGGATCAATAGTTACCATGATAATGAGCTGTAAATGCCACTGGAAATTATATCCCTCCCATGCTAATATTTCCACGAGTTTTTTCAAGATTAGGATGATATTTGGAGCACCCCTTGAGACCGTCGGTACTGCAACACCTTCAGGGTGGTCTAACGAAAAATGTTTGTTAAGTTTCTGGATGACTTCATTAATATTGTAAAATGTTCGAAGGAAGAGCGATTGCTACTGGTTATAGACAATAATGAAACACATCTTTTCTCCGAGGCTGTAGAAAAGGCTTCCAACACCGGAATTGTGATGGTTATATTCCCACCTCACACGTCAAAATAAGCTACAACCGCTTGATCTCACCATTTACGGTCCACTTAAAACATTTTGTAGTCAAGGTGTGGAGACGTGGCTTTTTAATAATGGAGGAAAAACATTTGATGTTTACTCAGTGGCTCAGGTTCTAGGAGCTGCTTTTCCTCCATCCGTTACCCCAAAAAATATTTTGAGTGATTTTAGAACATCTGGAGTCTTCCCCTTAATCAGTGGCATTTTTTCCGAAGAGGATTTCTTGGGTTCATATATATTACCGACCGTGACTTAGAATAGCAGTAACCGGCCAATAATTTCAATATAACTGCAACTGAACATTTCCAGAAAACAATTTCAACAAAAATTTGTGCAGAACCGGGACCTTCAAATCTGAGGACTGCCAATGTAAGCTCAGAACTATCACCATCGAATGCAACCCTAAAAACGGGGCTCTCAGGTATAAGTCGAAAAGGGCCTTCAAGTCGGGCAAAGTGTTCAATCCCGAAGAAGACACTTCGAGAGGTAATGTTTGGAGCACCAGAAGAAGTGCAACCATTTCCAAAGGCTACAGCTAGTAAAACATCAAAAATGGGAAGACGAAGTCGACGGACAATGATAACAACAAACACTCCGGAAAAGCAAGAAATACAGAAAACGAAAGCGAACAAAAGGACACAGTCAGTAAGGACTTAAATTTTGGCTTAAAGAGCAAGAAACTTAGTAGGAACGTGATGCCTTCTTCATCAAAGGAAACAGTTCAACAAAGGAAAAAAAGAAAAACGTCATCTCCACCAGAGTCTTGCTCAGAAAGCGGCGATGGTTCCCTCGTATCCACTGACGACGAAGACAGTGCAGATGAGGCTTGTCTCTTTTGTGACAACTCAATGGTTGCAGATAAATCTGGAGAAAAGTGGTACCGTTGCGTGACGTGTACTCGATGGGTTCATATTCTTTGTGCTGGTATCAGTGGTAACGAATGGAAGACCTACGTTTGCCATTTGTGTTGCAATAAGTGATAAGAAACGAATTAAAACTACTTTTTGAAAAGAAATAACACTTAATTTTCAATATAAATATTTTATTTCTGTTAATTTCTGCTTCGTTAATAAACGTTATATAGTGTGAATCATAATTTAAAACCCTTATTCTCCTTACACTCCTCAGCGGTATGCCCCACCTGCGTACAGGTGGAGCAATACTTCGGGAGAGGTTGAGGGATAAGGGAGGGTTCGCAACTGTAGTGTCGCCCGAACATGACATCACTGCGTGCGAGGAGGTACTCTAGGGTGGTTTTGGAATCGTTGATGATGGGGACTAAGGATGTGGGTGTGTTCGTTGCCTTAGAGGTGATATGAACGGCCTTCCTCACGTGTGGAAGATCGATCGCACCGAAGATCTCGGGTTCTAGGATGTCCTTATCTACGTGACGAATCACACAGGAAAAGTAGGGAGGTTTAGGGTTGGAATTGAAGAGACGGGTACCGGATAGTTGGGATAGGGTTACAGTGGGTTCACCGAAATGGTGTCGCAGTCTAAGCTGTGTACCATCCGGCAAGGGAGAGGAGGACTCTAAGAGACAGGTGTGGTTGTGGTTAAACGTTAAGTTTAACCAGAGAAGGTTTAGGAGTTTAAGAGAATTGAATAGGGATTTCTGGGTGGTTATGGATTTCGGGATATTGCGGATGCAATACCTCGAGGATTGAGAGCGGGTGGGATTAGGATTGGGGAAAACGGGTGTAGAAATGGATGAGGCATTTGAATAGGATCGTGTATCTGAGGATGGTGGTGGCGAGGCGAGGGTGTATGCGTAAGTGGGTGCTGTGTGTGTTTTGTGTGCTGAGTGTAATTGTAGGTGGACGGGCGGCGTCGGTTAGGTATACAACCGTTACGGTAGCACGGTGGCGACCGTGCTTAACCATTGCTGTTGTTAGGTTAGTTAGGTTTTGAAAAAATAAAAAGAAAAGGAATTGTTTTAAAGAAAGGCCAGGTCTCCACCGAGGTGCAGTCTCACACCTCGAGGAATAAAGACTTGGACATCAGAGACCCAAATAGAAAAAGGAGGAAAACTAGTGTTAAAATAAAACAATGAATTAAAATTAATTAAACATTTTTTATGAAGCGGTACATATTGTTTTACCCGACGTCGATTTTGTAGTTGGCGATGGAGGTGTCCTGGATGATTCTTTTATTTTCGTTCTTCACTCCTGATGTATTTCGGCGTCTCCTGCTTGCTGCTAGGCTGTGGCTCCTCTACTGATGACCGCTTCTTCGTATTATCTATATGCAAGCAGTGACAGATTTTCTCCTAAGCGACGGCGATCACGATGCCGGAACGATGAGAGTAAAAAGTTCTTTTTTGAAATTAAGACGTTTGCAATGAAAATCACAAAAGCTTTCACGCGAGAAGGGGCTACGATACAATTGTATATGTGTAAATTCTTTGTCTATTTTTTGTCCTTATCTAAGTGTAGTTTAAACTGCATTGCAGTTTCTTCATTACTTCTATTTAATTTTACTGTCTTATTTTATGTGTAACTTAATTTGCGATATTATTTTTCTCTTTAATTACTGTTAACTTAACTGCGGGCATGATTCGTTGTACAACGGCCACATGTTTGGCCTAACAACTTTAATTCTGACTTATTTATGACACAATTGTGGGTGTGATTTTACTGTTTTTTTTGTGTTTATGTGTAGTTAAACTGCCTTTCCTTTTTCCGTTACTTGATTTTATAATTTTGTACGTATTTTAACTTGATTCAATTGTATTTTTTTATATCTGTATATTGAACCTTTTCTTTTCTTTGTTCTCTTATTTATTTTTGTACTTGTGACATTGCTTGTTGATTAATAAACTGGGTTTTCTTGATGATTCTTTCCCAGTTTTGTAATTAACGGGTTGAATCATCATTACACAAAGCTCATTAATTCTGTTTTGAGAAATTCTATTGTTTACGTATCCCGCGATGATGCGAGTAAGAGTAGCACTCTTGTCACTAAAGTCAAAATAAGTCTATTAGTTAATTTTTTTTAGAACATTTACACTTTTAGGATAGAGCAAAACGTAAACGTTTTTAGATTGGGACCCCCTCACTTTTTAGGAGGCGGAAAACAGAGGAAGGTGTGTGGTGTTTCTAACCTCAATCTGTGTAAAGATGGAAATAAAAAAGAAAACTAAAATCTACGGTAACCTAGATTACCGTAGATTTTGGTTTTTGTGTGTGTGTGTGTGTGTGTGTGTGTGTGTGTGTGTGTGTGTGTGTGTGTGTGTGCATGTGTGTGTGTGTGTGTGTTGTGTGTTGTGTGTGTGTTGTGTGTGTGCGTGTGTGTGGTGGTGCGTGCGTACGATGGAGTGTGAGGAGAGTGTGAGTGTAGTAGGTGTGTCGTGTCGTGTGTCGTGTGTGTGTGTGTGTGTGTGTGTGTGTGTGTGTGCTTGGTGCGTGCGTACGTCGTGCGGTGCGTGCGGGTAGTGTGTGTGCGTGCGTGCGTGCGTGTGCGTGGGTCCGTGGGTCCGTGTGTGTGTGTGTGTGTGTGTGCGTGTCGTGCGTGGTGTGCGTGCGTTGTGCGTGCGTGGTGGTGGTGTGTGCGGTCTGCGTTGCGTGTGCGTCGGTGTCGGTGTGTGTGTGTGTGTGTGGTGTGTGTGTGTGTGTGTGTGTGTTGTGTGTGTGTGTGTGTGCGTGTGTGCGTGCGTGCAGTGGGAGTGGAGTGGGTGGTGTGAGTTGAGTGTGTGTGTGTGGTGGTGTGTGCAGATGTGTGTGTGTGTGTGTGTGTGGTGTGTGCTGGTGTGCGTACGTGTGCGTGCGTGAGTGTATGTGAGGTGTGTGTGTGGTGCGTGCGGTCCGTGCGAGTGCGTGGGTCCGTGTGCAGTGGTGGTGGTTTGTGGTTGTTGCGTGCTGCGCGTGTGACGTTGCGTGCCGATCGTGTTGCTTCGTGTGTGTAGATGTATGTTAGTATTCACGATAACTCCAGAACGGTAATATCTACGTACTTAAAATTTTGTATTTAAGCTTTTTTTCATTTGGCTGAGAGCTGATTAGATTTTGGAAGAAATCCAGCGGGGAAGAGGGGGTTTATTAGAGGTAGTTATTGATTTTTATCAAATATTTCTAAAACAGCTGCATATTTCAAAGAATTAAAAATACCTGGATATAGACCTTAGACATTTCGATTACTTATGTTCAGTGCAATTTTTTGATGTGACGCGTAATTTATCGGCAAAGAATTCCTAAGGCAGAATTTACGTGTTAGTTCAAATTTTTTCAATATCTGAATAACGTTTAATTTTATAAGAAAAAGTGTTTTAAAGAAAATTTAATATTACATACATTCTCTTTACAAAGTTTTTTAATGTATAACGTAATAAATGTAAAAATTAGATAAATATGATTGAAAATGCTGAAGCTGTATTATCGATATATTGATAGAAGCGGGCGGCTTTGGAATTTTTTTTACGTTAACATATATTTATGTCTATAAATCTCTATCTGACATGAAGTTTTAAACGTTATTCTGACATAGATTACTGTTTTTGTTTTTACAATGTTGCCTGTTTTCGTTATGAACGTATAAAAAACAGGTTGCATAAAAAATTTAAATTATAATTATTTCATTTCTTTTAATTGAAGTTGGCATCTAGATGTCTATTAACCTTTGTCTCTCATGAAGTTTTAAATGTCTGTTTAACATAGATTATTGTTTTTACATGTACAATGGTGCCTATTTTTGTAATGAGCTTCTTATAAAGGAAGTTGTGTAGTTATTCTAAAAAAGCATTTTTTTCATTTTTTTAAATTTCCATTTTGTAGATAGGAAGGTCGTGTGGTGTTCTACGCCAGATATTTTAAACCTAACTATAAAAACGCCTTCGTCAAAACACGGCATATCATGCTCTATTTACCGTCTCCTCACTTTTTACGCATGAACAATGCTGACAAAATAACTATTATAAAGGTATTTGTCTATTGAGCGTATCAGGGAAATTGTATTGATGCACTGTTTCCTGAATATCACAAATATTTTTAGTAACAACCAATTTCTTTTAACGATAGTTTTGTCACAAATTAATATTATGGAAATGGTATACATTATCCGTTTAATAATAATTTTCTGTATAAATCAGTTGAGTGTTCAAATAATTTTTAATCATCGTGTATTATTAATCTTTTGCTATTAGAATACAGTGAAGTAGAGTCACTGTAGTTTTGAATTTTTTGCTCTGCCATCTGTGAAGTTCTGGAGTTATCATTCTACAATTTTAATGATACCTATCTTAACGACATGAATGTTAACCTCACTTTTTTAAAATGATGCCCGAAAATGTTAACTCTATTTTGGTTAGGTCTAAACACAAATCAAACTTAACAAATATATTTTTTAAAGTAAGTAAATGGTTAGTTTACTATAATGATTAGTTTAATTATTTTTAGAGCGCTTTACAATATGCTGATTTAGGTTTAAGTGTTTGGCTTATATCACCAGAGCCTTTTAATCATCTTCCTGATGATTTTAAACCACCAGATAAAGAAATATTACAACTGATAACATTTTTGTAAGTAAATTGTAATTTGGTATAATTTCTATACCATTTGTTTTAGATACTTAAAGGATACAAATGATTTATTAAAACATTTAAATAATATTCACTTATGGCATAATTATCCACAAGTGCTAATTGTTAATGATTGTGAACATTATTGTGATGAAAACATAACTTTAAGTGTGTTCATTATTGCAAATATTTTAGATGCTGGTGTCACTTGTGCTCGTCGACATAAATTAAAAAGAGCTTATGTAATGCTTTCATTAACGAACAGTTTGGAATATACATGTAGCATGTACTTTAATCACATTTTTGAATATAACGAAAATGATGCGGAATTATTAAGAATAATAAAAGAAAATGTGTTAAAATAGAAATTTATTAATATTATTAAATAACATTCACTTAACATATACGTTAATACTTTTTACAAGACATACAACATCCACTTAACATTAATAAGGCAGTGATTATTATAGAGTATATTTAAAGAGATTATGCAATGTTTTTGTATCTTGAGAATAAATTGTATAAAACTCTGAGTGTAGATTTTAAATCTTGGTTAACGATATCTGCAAAACACAAGAATATTAAATAATTTCAACACGATTACGGTCTACCTTCAGGTCGCGATTTAGGTCTGGCAATTCCAACGTCCTCCATTAACTCAAATGCAAAAGACACATTATGCACTTTTTGCTCAAAATCCTTTGGAGTCAGATGAAAACTGTGTAATGGCACAAAAAATCCTTCCAATAACCCCATAAGCAAGGTTAAATAAACTCCATCATGAAATTGTGACTCTAATTCGGTAACTTCTAAATTAATCTTGTTTAAATGTTTATTCACAAATGTCACCAACGACTATAAATATATGTATTATATAAACTATAGTTAGAAACTGGAACTTACCTTTTTAACAACTTGTAATTTGTCGGGTGCATGATCGAAAAGTGTATCAAACGCATCACGCTCACATCTCATACCTACGTCATCATACGACGCAGTGAGATCTTCTCGCACCATTCTATGATTCAACTGTCCATAAGATTTCTGTACAACAATTACATCAACTGAGACATGCTCTGGTAAACGAATCGGTGCACGGAAATGCCTGGCTAAAGCGACAAGCAAATGTAAGATTGATACTAAATTTTTTGAATGAATTGCTTCTACACTCCATTTATTCGATGAATGCACACCTAAAACCTATTAGACATTATAGATGGTAAACAAATGATTATGTTTACCCTATTAAAGTATGCAAGAACAACAGAAAGCTTTTGACGTTGCCCTTCTTCTGATTGCGTCACTTCGGGCACATCTAACTTATCATTTGTTAATTTTTCAAAGAGTTTCTGTAAAACTTGACCATCGTATAGATCTTCAGCAAGATCTTGCACAATTATTCTTTGAGAAGCTAACTCATCGTTAATCCACTCGATTAACACCTGCATAAGCTCATGAAGCTTAGGATCGTTGAATGCATGAGGTTGAATCATACAACGTTCTTCATTCTCATCTAAATATCAGATTTTTATTAAGGTTTAAATTTGTGTGATCTGCATACCTAAAGCATACTCCTCAGGAGGAACTATCGGGGCGTTCGGGCTTCCTGGTGAGTCAATCGCATATTTTCCTTCAGATTCAACTTCCTGTACTAAAAAATAATGAAATTACGTAAGCGCCACCTACTTAAAAATGTTTACTAACAACCATATATGGTTACAATAATCTGGTGTTTTAGAACTTAACTGAAATCATATACTCACCTTCCTTAATGCGTTTTTTGCGTCCAAGCGTTCCAATTTTATCCCAAAACGATTCCTCTTTCTCATTTTTCGATATAACTTGACGAGGAGATTTAGGTCTTGGAGACGCCATTTTTTTTGCAGATCGTAAATCTACAATTTAGTAAATTTAGTTCCTTTTAATTTCCACCAACTGAAATAGTTTAAATACCTTTCATTACGCCTACACTAGTTTCTTCCTTAATAATTTGTGAAATACGGTTTTCATCATCAGGTTTTAAAATTGCATCCACAATTTTTGGTGTTCTACAAATTTTTTCTATTTCTTCATCGCAGGAATTATCAGATTCTTCTGATAAATGTACTGGTGATAAACGTGTTTCGGTTGATGATTGACGGTATAATAACTTTTCGATAGGTTTTTCAATTTCATTTTCCATTTTATCTTATTACTTTAAATTGTAGATACATACTGAAGTCATACACCACAATTTTGTAAGAAAGTTAAAGGAAGTACATTTCCTGATTAGATAATATGCATCCTCGAACGATAAAATTTTATAATAAAGAATAAAAGTTAGTAATCTTTTGTAGGTATATTTGCATTATTTATTTATCTTTGCAAAATTGGTGCACAATACAGTGCGTTCCCTAATCTAACATATGATAAATGATTCCCACGCAGTTTGAGAACTAACTTTTCCTTAAAATTAACAAAATACTAAAATAAATGAAATTTCTCACAATCTCGCCCATAAATTTAACTTAAGCCTGATTTTACAATCTTGTCATCACATATTTAGCGTTACCTGTGCTTAGTTTCCAAACCTACAATTGAACACAGCAATAGATTGGCCGATTAAATTACAAACGTAACAAATTGATCATGAGTTAAGAAGCGAATTAAATTTTGTTTGCTGGATTTTATTAACATATTAATGTTCTGAAGAACTGCAATATTTAGCAATCTCGTGTATTTACAAAGAGTTAACCGAACTAGTTAGACCTATGGTAACGCAATATTCGGGAGGTAATGGGTTCGATCCTCACCGTTCACCTTAAATGAGGTTTTCTCAGGGGGTTCTTCTCATACACATATAGCGGTATGATCACTCGTTTACGTACATCATGTGCGGTTATTTAAGCGAATGCAGGGTATTATCTTCCTCCTCAGAACTCGAACTCCATTCCTTCCCATCCCATCCTGGCCGCATGTATCTTTATATGTATCCTGGGGATCCGTCCCTGTGGTTGAAGGAGCGTGTTAAAGGTTTGAGCAGTCCGCCCTCTTCTTTAGGGAGGGAATGAAATACGTTGCTTTTCTGTGTTTCCAAACAGTTAAGTTAGGTAAATTAAGTATGTGTGTGAAAACCCGAAGTTGTCTTAAAAATATGGCCGTTTTCAAGTAGGTGCTCTGCGAAGGCAGATTTGAGTTGTGATTAGAAGCATGATTAGTCTGAACATCTGTCAAGTATTTATTAATCCTAACTAGAAAGGTGTGACCAGTTGGGCCAATGATATACAAACAGCACGTTTAAATCTATAAAGTAATGGGTCAATATTTTATCTTACGCACTTTACCAAGAGCCTTAAACGTACTGTTAGGATTCTTAATGGTTAATGTTTGGTTTTGCTTAAAGAGGACATTCTTGATTTGGTTTAAAATATGCAATGAGGTATACAACAGACGTGACAAGGTAAAAGATATTCAGTGTTATATGAAACTTAATAGTGTTCCAAATTGATTTATTATAAAAGCAAGATCAAGAAGTATTTCTAGATATACAATCTCTTTTTCCCGCTGCCATTTTTCGTTCAATCTCTTGATCTAAGATTCTTCTTCTAATGTTTTCTTACTAGTAAGTGTTCCTTTGAGGTGAAACATTTTTTTGGTTATCTTGAAATTAACATTCTTTTACTTTTATTTAGTACTGTGTTTCTTTTGTTTAGTGCTGTGTAGGAACGGCCTAAGAATTTGCTACAGCAGAGCCCAACTGCTTGTCGTAAGAGGCACTAATCAAACCGGCGTGGAAGGAGCGTTAGAAGCAGTGTGTACCACCTCTAGTAAGAATTCCGTGCGAGGCATCGTTCTTTGCACCCGAACTGAGATTTGATGATAGATGGATTATTTTTGTGGAGTATAAGTGTGTGGTGGGCGTTTTGTTTACGTTAACATTTTTTTTTGTTATTTATTGATTAAGAATTTCATAGAAGCTGCATAATGTAAGTTTAGTTGTTTGGCCTTGCCTCACCTGACATTCCCGTATGATTAAATTGTTTGTATATTTGTATATTGGATTAGATTAGTTAAATTAGTTGTTCTTTCAGGTTAGGATGATAATATTTTATTGATCTTTGACTTGTATGACTTATGCTACTGACATTTGACGTTTTTACTTATATTTTTCTTGAGTGAATGTGTTCGTTTTTGTTTAGTATTAATGAAATCGAGACCAGGAGGACTAGACTGGAAGGAGTCACTTAGGGCACGGCTACCGGATCTTTTAGCGACAATGAGTATTGTTCCGCGCGTGGATTGTGTGTGGCGTAGGTAGTGGTTGGTGTGAGTGATCCCATCACAACTGCGGACCAGACGCTTGTTCCTTATTGACTGAACTACGGTTTGGCGGTGGATTTCGACTTTCGTCGATGACCGGTCTGCACTGCATTTCGGACGTTTTACTTATACTTTTTCTTTGAGTGATGGTGTCGTTTTGTTTAATTATTAATGAACATCGAGACCAGGAGGTACTAGGCTGGAAGGAGTCACGTTGTGTAGGCTACCGGATCTTCTAGCGACAATGAGTATTGTTCGATGCGTGGATTGTGTGTGCATAGGTGGTGGTTGTGTTTGATCCTCACAACTGAGAGCGGACGCTTGTTCCTTATTGACTGAACTACGGTTTGGCGGTGGATTTCGACTTTCGTCGAGAGACTGCCCCCACGGTCCTGCACCGCTTTCCGGACAGGTCAAGTCAGGGTGTAGTTGCTGTCTACCCTGTTTTAGTTTTTGGTGGTGGTGCGGTACAGTTGTATGTGTGTAATTATCATTGTCCCTGTGATGGTGATATCAGATTGATGCATGAGTAATGGCGTTTTTTATTTAAAAAAAAAATATATTTTACTACAAAAATTTACAATATATTAATCAATTATACATTCTTCGTTATTATTAACGATTTCCTCCCAGCGTTCTACAAGTTTCTCGATACCTCTACGGTAAAAATCGTTCGTCCTTAATTCCTCAACATTATTGAACGAAACACCCCACAAAATGTTTGAAAGTGATGGAAATAGGTAAAAATCTGACGGAGCCAAATCAGGAGAATATGGATGGTGCAGTAATACTTCCCAACCAAGCGTTTGAATTGCTATCTTTGTCATATTAGCAATGTGAGGACGAGCGTTGTCGTGATGAAGAAGAATGTCATGGTGCCGATGGAGTCGTTTTTCCAGAATAGCTTCATAGGGGCGATGCATTTGTTCAACATATAGCTCTGCATTGACTGTTTGGTTACGCCCGAGCAATTGATTGTGAATGATACCTTCCCAGTCCCACCAAACGTATAACATCGTCTTTCGAGGGTGAAGATCTTGATTCGCTCTAGGCGTCGCGTTGTTATTGTGACCATGAGTAGCACGATTCCGAGCGAGCACTCCAGCGGAAATTGTGGAACGTTGATTTGTTGTTTTCGCTTAAAACATGAGGAACTCAAGCGCTAAGTTTTTGAACTTTCCCTAAGGATTTCAGATGTCATATCGTTGATTGGTCACATTCCATTTCATGGGCCAACTCCCTAGTTGATTGGCGTGAATTTTCATGAAGAAGTTGACACAATCGCTCTTTATCGAACCTTACAAGACGTCCTGAACGATCCATATCTTTAAGGTCGAAAATTCCGCTTGTGAAACGTTTAAACCAGTTTTGCGCCGTCCTAACAGGTATTCCATCTTCACCGTAAACATCGCAAATCTCATGAGCAGCTTCATTGGCTTTGGCATCTCGATTAAACGCAAAAAGAAGATAATGTGGGTAATGCTGGTTTTTGTCTACTTGACATTCCATTATAATAAGGTTAAACTTTAACAATTAAGAACGAAATACAAAAGCAAACACACTATATGACAGAACTACTAATTACCCGAAAATCTGAATATTGAGTAATCAAAATTTCAAAGACAACTTTTAAATTTAAAAAAACGCCGTTACTTGTGCATCAGCCTAATACATGTTGATAATAAATTAACATTCAATTCAGAATTTATAAAAGATAACGAACTACTGATCTATCTTAGTTCGGAGGTTACATATAGAAGCGCCACTTATCGATCAAATTTATACTAAATTCATCAAAAATTGTAAAGAGATTAAACAGCGTTTGAAAGATCATGTTTTGGTTAATCAGAGTTGCATGTTAAGTTTATACACAACAGTTCCCTATATTTATTTTACCCGATTTCGATCGGTAAATATATATATATATATATATATATATATATATAATCTGTGTGTGTGTGTGTGTGGTGCGTGGTGGTGTGTGTGTGTGTGTGGTGTATGTACGTGTGTTGTTTGGTTTGTGTGATGTGTGTGTGTGGTGTGTGTATACGTGCGTGCTGTTGTGTGGTGTGTGTAGTGTGTACGTGCTACGTGCCTGCGTTCTTGCGCACGTGTGGAGTGTTTGGTGCTTGTATGTATGTATGTAGGTGAGCGTAGTAGCTGTGTTGTGTGTGTGTGTGTGTGTGTGTGTGTGTGTGTGTGTGTGTGTGTGTGTGTGATGTGTGTGTAGTGTGTGTGTGGTGTGTGTGATTGTGTTTGGTTTGTGTGATGAGTGCTGTGTGTGTGTGTGTATACGTACGTGCGTGTGCTGTGTGGTGTGTGTATAGTGTGTACGTGCGCACTTACTGGCCTGCGTTCTTGTGCATGTGAGTGTTTGGTGCTTGTGTATGTGAGTGTATGTATGTGCGTGAGCGTGTGCATTGTGTGGCTGTGTCTCTCTGTGATGTGTGTGGCTACGTGCGTGCATGAGTGCGTGTTTGTGTGTTACATGTGTTCGTGTGCGCGACTATTGATATATATATATATATATATATATATATATATATATATATATATATATATATATATATATATGTGTGTGTGTGGTGTGTGTGTGTGTGTTACATGTGTTTGCATGGTAATGTGCGTATATGTACATATATATGGATATATATATATATATATATATATATATATATATCTGTCGTGTTTGTGTATGTGTGTAGTAGTGTGAGTTGTGTGTTTGGTGTTGTGGCTTTGTGTGTGATGTGTGAGTGTATGTGTGTGTGTGTGTATGTATGGATGTGTTGTGTGTGTAGGTGTGATGTTGAGTGTGTGATGTGTGTGTGTGTGTGTGTGTGTGTGTGTAAGTGTGTGTGATGTGTGTCTGCGTCTGCGTCTGGGTCTGCATGTCATGTTGTGTGTGTGTGTGTGTATGTGTGTATTTGCTATTTATTTAAGAAGTATATTAAAGTAGTCATAATTGAAGAGGATGTTGCGTAGCAATATGCAAGGTTTAATCGAGACATGACAAGATTGATAATATTTAGTAAGTTGTATCCTAGGTTACGGAAACAAATCAGCAGTTATTTGACTCTTGGTTACGTTAAAACAAATCTGCACTTTCCACACAATCCCGCGTATTACTGTAACTATGATATTATGAAACAGTAACTATGTATAATGTGTAACAACCCATTTTGAGTTGTATTAAAATATACCGTCATTTACGTTCTTCGTTCATTTAGTTGTAAATATAAGAAAAAGTTCTTAATTATTGAATTATAAGTATGTGGTAGGTAACTTAATTTGCATTTGGTATGACTTAAGTGCATATCTTCTTAAGAGTTATACTCCCACTTCTTTAAATTATTTTTCTGCTCGTTTTCGCTCAACGCGTCATCATCCAACTTTTAGGCGTCCTTTTTTCACTTTTGTGGTACGCTCTGATGCAGGAAGCCATTTTGGGTTTCCACCTAAATTTTGTGAAAAGTGCCATTGATTTAATGGCAAGAAATATTTAACTCGTAATACTAAAAAGTAAAACATTTGCTCTTTTCAGGCACTTTATATTTTACTTTGACACTTTAATTTTACCGCTTTTAATTGCACAATTAATTCTACTTTTACGTACGCTTTCATTTTATGATTGCGTTTTGCTTTTAATGCAGATCTAAATGTATATCCCAATTTTATCTGAACTTTCGACAGAAGGCAATGAACATTGGATTCAAAATTTCATGAAAAGAAATTTATAAGGAGTAAAATTCCATTTTGGTGGTTTACAACGTAAAGCATTGTTATTTCGAGATATTGCGCAATATTGGTGCAAAGATGACATCACTTTGGTTTGTATTTAATTTTATAATACCAGGGGTTCAAGAAGATGTATTATATTTAGTGACAGGTTTACTGATTTCTTAGTATAAGGCTAATTTTAAGATATATTTTATATAACCCTAAATTTAACTGTTAATAAACATAGTTTGTATATTTTTATTTTTACATCGTGATAAAATTTTTATTGTAAACCTCGGTTTAGTTATTCCGAGCATAATTAAAATAACTTGGCGTCCGAGATCATTTTTATTAGTGTTACATTGCAGTTTTTCTATTGATGTTAAGTGGAAATAACAGCATAAATTGTGGTAATTAAGCAAAACAAAAGCATGAACTCGCCTATTTTAAACTACCGACTGGGACAAGTTTTTGAGTTTTATTATAATTTAGAATTAATCTTAAATTTCTTCTGAGTTTTTCTTTTTCTTTTTATTTGTTTTTTGGGGTTGTTTTTTAATTTTTTTAAATTTTTTTTTTTCCGAATCTGTTTTAAAATTGATGTTTTAATCGATTTCGATAGGGCAAATATATATATATATATATATATATATATATATATATATATATATATATATATATATATATATATATATATATATATATTGAGATGGTTAGAGATAAGATTAATACAGGGGCAAGAGTAAATAAGCTTATGTTCTATGTAGTGGGCAAATTTAGATAGAGTGCAGAATGTTTACACTGCGTTTTAATAAGTAATGTAGTAGACGAGTGAGAGAAATTGGTTTTGATTTAACGAAACAGGCTTGGTGGAATTTGCACAAGTTTGTTTATTCATAAAAAGCATTGGGCTATATAAGGAGCATGTGAGGAAGGTCAGAAGGTGTGATACTTGTGAGTACGATTAAGTTTGTAGAACATGTTTCAATAAATTGACAGTTTATTCAAATTATTTTTGCAATTTAGAAACTTTACAGATATTTATCACATGAAGTAGGTTTATAATAATATGTAGAACATGTTTCGAGTTAGTTATAATGCAGGAAATATATAAACTTTAAGAAAGGGTTATGATACGGACACCGTTTAGTTTTAATTCACAAGCAAAGTGTACAAAAAGTGCAGGAGAAGTGGTAGTGCCTTGTAAACATTAATTAGAACACGAACAACATTTCTACATTGGGATATTTAACATAAAAATACTTTTGGTGTACAAAATCTGCATAAATGTGTTAAACAATATGGATTTCTGAATTGACAAAGTTTTAGACTATTCAGTGAAAGTAAACAGTATTGATGTTAAAGACAGTTTTAACAACATCAGAAAATAACATTTCAAGTAATTTGGACGTTGTAAACGCAAGTTATGAGTAAAATTCTAATAAATTAGGTTAAGTATTAATTTTAAGGATTTTGCAAATTTATAGTTTTTTTTTGGATAATTTAAGCTTAAAATAAATTATAAGAGTAATTAATAGAAGGTGTCCCTCGTTTTCATGAAGAAATTTACAATGTACAACGTATATGACCATAAAATTAGAAAAGTGTGGTTAACTACCTAAATTTTTAATATGAAAAAGGAATTTCTGTTAAACAAAGTTATATGATTTGAAATATATGTGTTCCGATACAGTTTTTCGTGTAGATTACGAATATGTAATTAGTTTAGGTGTAAAATACAGAGTTTCTTAGATATAAGTAAAATTAGATTATAATTGTCAAATTGCACAGTGTCGAAGCAAACTAGGGCTTGTGAGGTATCGTTTTACGCGGAATTTTGCCCTGATTCCGAATCTGTTTTTAAAAAGTAAATTATTTTAAGAAAGTTATAGCATAATTTGTATTTTAGTTAAGTTAACAATTTTGTTTAGCCCAATCAGAGGCTTGGTTACTTTGTGTGTATGGTACAGAAAAAGTTGAAATTTTGGTAGCTAACAGAAAAGTATAAAAGGAATTGCTCCTGATTTCTCGCTCTCTTACAACTCTTGCTTTTTTAAATTTTTATGACTAACAAGTAAAAGTGTTAATAGTGTTGGTGTTAATATGTAAGTTTTAAGATACGTTAATATTATCGGATTTTTGAAACGCGGTCAGTGAAGAGTCGAGACCTCAGTAACAATTGTTTTTAACCTACGATTAAATTTGAAAGTTAGGTTACCGATATAATTGTCGATTATAAGTTTGTTTCGATTCGATTACGTGTTCATATTTCGGGTGATGTGTTTTTGTTTTTTTTATGGTAATAAAATTATTCAGTTCTCTGAATTTGATGTTTATTTTTCTGAAGCGACACATAGTTATTAACAAACTAAATTCCATAACGGGATCTAAAACAAAAGTGAAAGTAATTAAAATTTATATGAACATAAAATATAATGAACCAGTGTTATTATCAACTTTTCAATTTTAATTTTAAACAAAACATAAATGAACTCACATATTTAACATCTTTTATTGACATTTTTGACAGGCTGCATTTTAATTCATTTAGGACGCTACGCATGCGTTATTGTGCAGGTTTAATTAAGGTCTGTTTTATATACCATCCAATTATTATGATTTGTAATTTATTTCACAAACAACATTTTTATATTAAAAGTAAAAATTTTCATGATTTCACGATTACGTTTAGACGCAATCAAATTTACATCAAAGGTTAAATTATGTTTAATTTATTTGCCAACAAATAAGCGTAAAAGCTATTGAACTCTATCCCTTATATGAGATAATTTGAGCTAGTACGGTGTAGTATTAATTTTATTATTAAAAGAAAAGAATTATTATATTATATTTATTTTTATACATTAGCCATTTCAAATTATATA
Source organism: Vesta saturnalis (assembly GCA_036346205.1). Classification (NCBI taxonomy): domain Eukaryota; kingdom Metazoa; phylum Arthropoda; class Insecta; order Coleoptera; family Lampyridae; genus Vesta; species Vesta saturnalis. The sequence goes on along the minus strand of JARFJB010001008.1, from coordinate 722,252 downwards.
TATATATATATATATATATATATATATATATATATATATATATATATATATATATATATATATATACATTGCGATGGTTAGAAATAGGCATAATAAAGGGGCTAGAGTTTATCGAGCTTAAATTCTAAATAGTATGCAAGTTTAAATAAAATTGAAGGTGTATACAGTTCATTATGAGAAAAAAGTAGTATACGAGTTTAAAAATATGGTTCTGATGTAACAAAACAGGCTTTGTGGGGTATGCACAAGGTTGTTATATTCATAAAAGCAATGAGCTATACCAGTAGCATGTGAGAAATGTCAACACGATTCATATTGGTGTGACGATTAGTTTCGTTTAACATATTTAAGTAATTTCACATTTTAGTCAATTTATTTAAGCAATTTAAACACGTGACAGATATTGATCACATTGAGAACATGTATAGTAATAGGTACAATGCATAAACTCTGCGAACTTTAAAAAAGGGTTATGGTAAGAACGCAGTATATTAGTAATTCACAGACAAAGTATTTAAAAAGTGCATAAGAAGTGGTAGTGACTTAGAAACATACCTAAGAACATGAACAACATTTGTGCAATGTGATATTTAATATATAATTACAATTTGTGTACAAAAATCTACAAAAATGTGTTAACAATATGGAAATGTAAAATGACAAAATCATGAACTATGGAATACAAATAAACAGTAATTGTGTTAGAGACATATATAAGAACATAATAGATAAATATTTCAAGTGATATAGACGTTTAAACGTTAAAATGTTAATTCTTGAAGAGAATGCATGTGAGGTGTCCTTTTATGCAGAAAGTTGCCCTGATTCCAAAAATGTATCTGAAAAGCAAATCCGATTTGATTTGAAAAAGTTATGGCATAATTTACGTTTTAGTTAATTTAACAATTTTGTTTAGACCAATCAGATGCTAGGATCTTTTGTGTGTAATGTAGAAAAAAATTAAAAATTTGGTATCCATGAGAAAAGTATAAAAGGAATTGCTCCTGATCTCTTGTACTCTTGCATTCTTTTTGCTGTTATAATTTTTTGTGACTAACAAGTCATAATGCGAGTAGTGCTTTTGTTAACATGTAAGTTAAAATTTTCGTTAACATTATCGGATTTGAAACGCGATCAACGTAGAGTTGAGATTTCAGAAACAATTGTTTTAACCTATAACAAAATTTAAAACTTAGGTTACCGATTATAATTGTCAATAATATTGTATTTGTTTCATTTCGAAATCGTGTTTAAACATCGGGTGATTTGCATTTTTTTTTGTGTCAATAAAATCCTTCAGTTATTTTGGATGTGATGTTTATTTTTTAAAAGTGATGGAGGTTATAAAATAAATTTAACTTCATATTGGCATCGAAAATAAAAGTGCAAGTAAATATAAAATTTTATAGTTTAATCCGAAAAATTATTACAATATTTAAATCAACATTTAAATAATACAAATAAAATAAAAGTACTTATCTGAAAGTATATGAGCATATTACATTACATCGTATTTACCACGAGGACGATTTATTACCAGTTAATTGGTTTGGATAAAGCTATGGCAATTAAGCATCACTATTTTCAACAGCAAGGCAGTATCATCGATACATGGAAAGAAGTCTACGTCAACTGTTAATATTGGAACAAGCCTAATGTGACCATTCTTTTGGAATTTGCAACAACACATGTGAGTTAAATTTTTCTATCATAACCCAACTATTGCATTGATTATCCTTTTGATGTCCTGTATTTATGTTTTTTGTTTGTGCGACATGTATCAATTTCTGAAAAGGTGTAATTATGAAAATAATAATTTTACTTTGAACAAAATCAAAATTGTGGTCACTAATTTTAGATCCTTTGGTGAAATTCTTTACAGGCTGCATTTATTTAAGTTACCAAAGACGCAACGCATGCGTAATTAGTGCAAATTCTAACGAAGTCTGTTTCACATTGCAACTATTAATTACAAATTACAATTTAATTTTTAACATGTATATTTCTATGTGTAAAATAAAAATTATTCAATTTCACGAATACATTATAATTTAATAACAATAATTAAAAATCATTTGAATCCTATCTCTACATAGTTAACCAAATATAATAATTATTTATTATTCAAATTATTTACGTCAATATATATATATATATATATATATATATATATATATACATATATATATATATATATATATATATATATATATATATATATATATATATATATCTGTGTGCGTTTGTGTGTGTCGTGTGAGTGTATGTGTAGTGTGTGTGTGTCGTGTGTGTATGTGTGTGTGCGTGTGCTGTGGTGTGTGTGGTGTGCGTGTGTGTGCTGTGTGCGTGTGCGTGTGCGTGTGTGTGTGTGTGTGTGTGTGTGTGTGTGTGTGTGTGTGGTGTGTGTGGGTAGTGCTGGAGCGAACTAGATTTGGGAAGAAATCCAGTGGCGGATACGGAGGGTTTATTAGAAGTAATCTTTTGTATATATCAAATAATTCTCAAACAACTTCATATTTCAAAAATATTAAAATACCAGCAGGTAGATTTGAAAGCTATAAATTAATTCTGCACAATGCAATTTTTTGATTCGGCTTAGAATTTGCCCGCAAAATATCCAAAGGCAGAGAGGAAGGGTTTATTAGAAGTAAGTTTTGGGTGTTTTAAATAATTCTGGAACAACTGCGTATTTCAAAAATATAAAAATACCAGCATACAGATTTTAAAGCTATAAAATTATTCGCCATGAAATTTATTAACACGACGTTCAATTTGGCCGCAAAAATCCTAAAATGGAATTTAAGTATTCGTTCCGTTCTGATTTTTTCTTTGTCTGAATAACGATCAACTTTATAAGAAAATGTGTTATCTAATTTTTACATTTTTACATCACTTCTAGTTATAAAGCTTCTTAATACAAAACCAAACGAGCGTTAAAATAAAAAAAAAAAACAGAATTTGGAATGCTTAAACTGTATTATGGATATTTTTATAGAAACGGGCGGCTTTGGAATTTTTTTCATGTTAGTGCCTATGTGTCTGTTAACCTCTTTCGGACATGTAGGTTTAAACATAAATTTTATATAAATTATATAATTTATATCAAATAAAGAATTATACATTAGGAAAATTCTGGGCATATAACTTGCGCATGCGCGATAACTTTTTAAAATTGCTATTTATTTAAGAAGTATATTAAAGTAGTCATAATTAACGAGGATGTTGCGTAGCAATATACAAGGTTTAATCGAAATATGACATCATTGATAATATTTGGTAAGTTGTATCCTGAGCTACAGAAAAAACAAATCTGCAATTATTTTACTCTTGGTTAGGTTAAGACAAATCTGCACTTTCCACGCAATCCCGCGTATTACTGTAACTATGATATTATGAAACAGTAACTATGCTATAATGAGCACTTGTTATTATCATGAACTTAACAGGTAAATTGACTACTGTATTAAGTAGACAATTATAGCCATATTTCGATAAGAATTGTTTCCACTTTGTATCTTGGAAGGTCGTGTTTTGTTTCACACCATATATTTATTTTCCTTATTTGCTATTTAATTATTTGAATTTATTTGCTTGTTGGGGGGCATTTTGTTCTGGGTTTAGTTTTATCGTGCAACGCAATACTTCTTTCAGTTTAGTTTCTGAGAGAACTCATTTTATTTTGTTACTTTTTTGCGACGTTTCTTCTCTCTTTTATCATCTCATAATCACACTATGCGTATGTTTGCCACTTTCCATTTATGTTTCTTCCTGCATATTTGTGTTTATTTTTTGATGTGTTTACCTTTACTAAAATATATTTAGTTATTAAGAATATAATTTTCACCAAATTTTTTGCCTTAAATTAGAGTGAAGTCGTAAGGAAAGAATCGTGACCAACTCGATGGTATTCAACCTTTCGACTCAATCCTTATTGATTTAGTGGAATTTACTTTTACACCGTTAATTTCTCATTCCCTACATTTTTTCCGTGTATCCTTATGTGGCAAGCTTGTGTCGATGACGTATTTTCTGATCGTGTTTACGAAAATTGTATCGGGTTTACTGCGTGTACGGTTTAAACGAATTTTAGCTTTGCGATTGGTTATGTTTCTTGAAGTTTAAAATGGTGAAGTCCGGAAGAATCGCGAGAGTAGGTCATTAATTAAGTGACGAGCGTCGAGTCGAGTAAGACGTGCGTATGTTAATAACTGGTGGTAGAGCGGTGGAGTTGTTAACCTCCCTTATGTCGTTTGTATCTGGGTAACGTGTTAAGTGGTGAATTTTAGAGAGGTTGCTATCCGTTTCGCGAGCGCATTTTGTTGCAGAGTTTGCAGAGCACGCCTTATTTTAGTAATTTTGTTTTTCCGGTGCACTAGAATCGCCTAGGGAAAATACCTGAAAACGGCTTTGCTAAAGACTTTAGTAAATTACGTAGAGCCCTGCTCATGGTGATTGTATCCAGCCATAATCTAATGCAGTAGAATTTTGGGTGATCTGAGGAATATAATTGGTGAAAAATCTGGAACACTGGAACTGTGGCAGAATCCTGCCACAACATAATTGGTGGTTCTTTATTTTTATTTAACAAAGTTTATTAGAATTTTTAGATACATTAACAAGTTATATATAGTTACAATACATATTACAATGTAATACACAATAAAATAAGCAATAATGTATTTGGTAGTGTTGGTGGTGCGCTGCTCAGGATCCCCTTGTCCTCTTCAGCGCGTGGATTGCGTGGTTGTGTTATTCCTGTTGACATCTTTGTGTTAAGATTTGTGGTCTGTCAAAAAAAGAAGCGTTGTAGTGGTGATGCTGTTGGTGGTCTAGCTGTTGTGTAGACTGTCCTGTTATCGCTCGGTTGTGGCTGATGTTGCTGATGCCCTGGGTATATGAAATAAATAAAAACATGTGTTAAGATGTGTTGTCGGTGTTAACAAAATAGGATTAAATAAATTATAGATACTGTACACTTAGCTAGAGCACCAGTCTTCGCTCCGGACCTTTGTATGATTACCCAAAAGGGAAACCACCTCTGAACCGTGCGTGAGGATCACTCCTCATAGGTCCTATCGTAGTTTTCGCCTGAGCGAACGCCGCTGCCACCTTGCAGATGATAGCTAGGTCCTCTCCATATAGAAACCTCCGAGGAGGCCAAATATGGCGTCGAACCTAAGGCGGGTTGAGCAGGCGGTAACGATAGCGGCGGCAGCCGCTCTTGGTACCTCCGTTTTTTCAACCTTGCCTGCCGTCGCTCAGGCGTAACTGACGCCGGTCCGGGTTGGCAATCACCACGAGGGAGATCCAGCGTCCTCGCTGATTCATCCTCATCAGCCTGTCTATAATTGGTGGAGAACGGAAAGTATGGTGCCGGCTGAAGAAAGCGGGCCCAACACCCGGTCATCCCTTGCTGTTTCTATCTTGGCGACCCGAAAGTCAAAGGTAAAACTATTCAAGTGTTTTGGTTTACAATAAATGTAAACTTTGTTTTAAATAAGATCTTTGAACTTGTTTGTCTTTATAAAACATTATAAAGTACGCGTCACCAATTTTTAGAACTATAAAGTCACATGTTTATGTTAAAGACATATTTGCGAAATTAGTTAGTCATTTATTCCATGTAGCTTGAAATATTAAATTTATTTGTTTTACGTTGAGTGCTGGTGGCGTCGTGTTTATTTGGTTTGTGATTATTTCTTTTTAAGTTATAATTAATATTTGTATTTAAATGCATGTGCCCACAGCCTTGAGCTCTAGAAAGCGCTTTCGTTGGTGCAAAAGATAGGAATTTTAAATTTTGTGAGATTTTTAATAGATTAAGGAATGTTTTACTTTCAAACCGTATTCGGCGATAAAGCTTTTGTTTGATATGTTGCCATTGAATGTAAACTTGGACGTTTATTTGTTTTAAAGCAATTTAATTGATGTTTGTTAGAATGGAATTATTGAGTTCCTTTTAAGACTAAATTTCTTTTGTAAAGGAACTGTGTACTGATGCTAAACTGCCCAATCCTTTTCTTTGTCAGTATTATTTATGTGTTGTTCACGCATAATGATTTAGCGCGACTGTTTATCATAGTTTAACCTGAGTTTATGACAATTCAGATAGGGACAGGGGTAGTTTCATTTGAAGCAAGAGAAACCTAAAGTTTCAATTAGGCATTTCAAGTGACGTTACAACGTGTGGCCTTGCCTGATGTTGAACAACTTTAACACACGTTCTTATGGGATGGCATTGTTTTCTTACAATTTTATCGAAAATCGTAGGCGGTGAAAATGTTTCTGTGCTAATACTTGTAGATGAGGATTGTAGTTATACAATTCACCAGAAATACGTGAATGAAGTAAACAATTATCCAACATAATATTGAAGGTAAGGTTCTTTTAATTGAACCCTATATCAAATTAGCACCACAAGCAGTTATTACAAACAAATTCAATCATGTTTTGATAGTGTTAATAAAACTCAGGTTTAATTATAATCACTTGAAGTCATTTTTTTGGAAAGAAAACAGAGCGTAAATTATTTACCAAACTTCGCATGGGTTTTACCTTATTAAAGCAAGTAAAAAATACTTATAAATTTCTATTGCAATGTCGTAAAAGCACGAATACCCAGGTATAATATACACTAATAATGTTCACTAATTAACTATGAAATATGCTAACACTGTATACTAACAATAAGTCAATTATCAGGATTTTTTTGCAGAAAATAATCAAAGAGGACAGCAAAACATGTAGGTTCCTATGAAACACTAACACAAGTTGTCCAAGATCAGCTGTTAGAGGCGGAGCTTAAAAGTTGAAGTGCCGAATAGTAAGAGCGAAAATTATAACCTCGATCTGTCTAAAGATGGAAATGAAAAATAAAATTAAAATCTACGGTAACCTAGGATCCTCTCATTGGATTATAGGGTATGTAGCTTGGATCTTGGGTTGCCGTAGATTTTAATTTTCCTTTTTTATTTCTATTTTTTAGACAAATTGAGGTTATAATTCCCTAAGTTTCGCGTGGTAGAAGACACGGCTATATAATATTGAGGTCTTAATGTTTTGAGTAGTTTATAGATTTTAGACACGTTTGATTTTAGTCCCATAAACGGTACAATATCCACAATATAAACCCTAGTATCTTACATGCTGTATGATTGCTTGCACTGAATTTGTGGTTTCTATGTTTTGTGTTTGAAAATCTAACCCTGTTCTTACTAATGCATTAATTTTTGAAATGTATGCAGACCAGATTAAACAATTACAAAGTCATTTTAAATCTAATAGTAAGTCTAAGGAATATACAGGACATACAGCAAAAGTGCACTCAGTAGGATGGAGCTGTGATGGGAAACGATTAGCTTCAGGCTCATATGATAAATCCGTCTCTATATACACTTTAGATAAAGAAATATTAGTAAAGACTGTAATAATACTCATTATAAAATTATAAGTAAATATTTTTAGAATAAGGAAACAACTTTTAAAGGGCACGGGGGATCAGTCGATCAACTTTGTTGGCACAAAACTCATGCTGATTTACTTAGTACTGCTAGTGGTGATAAATCTGTTCGAATTTGGGATATAAGAGTACAGAAATGTGTAGCTACAATTAATACAAAAGGTGAAAATATTAATATAACGTGGGCACCTGACGGTGAGACCATTGCTGTTGGAAATAAAGAAGACTTAGTTACATTCGTTGATGCCAGAACACATAAAATTAAAAGTGAGGAACAGTATAATTTTGAAGTGAATGAGATTTCATGGAATAATACTAGTGAATTCTTCTTTTTAACAAATGGACAAGGATGCATTCATATCTTAAGGTACATACGATTTTTATATTTCATTGATAACGAATATTTCCAGTTATCCCGATTTAGAAGTGCAACATGTATTAAAAGCACATCCAGCTACATGTATTTGCATCGAGTTTGATCCAACTGGGAAATACTTCGCAACTGGAAGTGCTGATGCATTAGTTTCACTCTGGGATGTTGACGAATTGGCATGCTTACGTGTTTTTACAAGGTTTTTTAACAATTGTTCATGAAGGTTTTTCTCATATTAACTTGTTTTAGAATGGATTGGCCTGTTAGGACAATATCGTTTAGTCACGATGGCCAGCTTCTTGCATCTGCTTCTGAAGATTTAATCATTGATATAGCATTTGTTGAAAGCGGTGATAAAATTGCTGATATTTCTGTCGATACGGCAACATTCACTGTTGCTTGGCATCCATCTCGATATCTCTTAGCATATGCGTGTGATGATAAGGATACTTATGATAGAAAACGAGATGCAGGAAATTTGAAAGTTTGGGGCTTTCAATCAGATTAATGTTAGAATTTAAGCGATATTTTTTATAATCAATTTTAATCAAAATAAATTGAATTTTCCATTATTTTATTTTTAACAGTCTTTTTTCTGTTCATTTCAATGAGTGTTTATACAAGTGCAATCACAAGGACAGTGCCTAAGTATATCTTCTTAAATAAAATATAATTCATGTCAAAGTTCTATATTACTTGTTATGTACTAAATGTAATGCAGTGCACTAACAGAATTGTATAAATTGCAGCTTTAAAGTTAGAATTAGTGCAACCAGCTATTTCAAGAAAACATGCCCTTGTCTGTACCCTAATTGCAACCACCAAAGATGGGGCTGATACATATTCTTGGTGCTATATAATGTATACTTTTAAGCACTAACAATTTGTATTGGTATTTTCGGTATTGTTTCAATTAGGGTTGCTCACGAGTATGTTCCAAGAGGGTGTTTCGTAGTGTTTTGATGCAAATTATAAATTCAGTTGTTCATGCATCATTAGGGTAGAAAACCATTTTACTGAAAGTGGTGGATTGTTGCAACTTATGAAACACTAAGTTTTAACAATTTGTAGCAGTTACACAGTTTTGGTATTCAATTAGGGTAGGATAAGTTGGCACAGCAAAAGGAGTTTGTTGCCTTAGAAGAGGATGGTACTATTCTAAATTGATGAAACACTAATATTGATGCCTTTTATTACGGTCAAATAGCTTGACCTGCGTTATGGGTGCCTTTTTAAGCGCTGTACTACCAATGTGCATTAATTTTGTCAAAACTTATTCAAGAACTGTGCAAAGTAGACGTCGCTTCGTTTCTTAAAAAGGGATGGCCTTGGTGATGTGAATTATATAGCATTAATGATGAGTGCTTTCTGTTAGAGTTGGTCGTTTTAATGCTTTTAATTAGTAGAAATCCAGTATTGTACAAGAGCGTGTTATTTTCTTAGAAAGTAGTGGTAGCGCTATTTGTACGGATTTAAATCTTCACTTTCTAAAAAAAGAAATAATTTCACATACTTCAATGGAGAATATTTTTTTCAAATACTAATACTGTTATACGACAGCTTTATAAAAAGAGCATGTAATTTTAATTTTTTTAATTAATTCTCAATGTTTGTTACAAGTACAGCTAAAAAACGGTATATTTTAGCCGTGAGCTGAAAAATACATACATTCAAAACGATTAAACTGGCGCGCTTTCTTGTCAGTTCAATACGTCATCGTCCGACCAAGATCTCGCTCATTTGAACACAATAATAAATTAGTAATTATTAAATTATCAATTTTAATAATGTCAGAGGTACAGAAAAAAATAGAAAACGAAGTAATTTTACTTAAGGGTACACAAAAAGGTAGTAATAGTTGTCACCAGAAAAATTTTATTTAACCTCACTTTTTTCTAGAGTACCAAAAAGCAATTTCAACAAGACAACAATTAGATGCTCAATTAAATGAAAACCAAGTTGTTAAAGATGAACTAAATCTATTATCAGATGAAAGAAAGATATATAAAGCAATTGGACCTGCATTAATCAAGATGGAGATAATTGAGGCAAAACAAAATGTTGCGAAACGTATTGATTATATTAATAAGGAAATTAAACGATTTGATGAGATTATTATTAATTTAGAAAAGAAGCAGGATGGACATAGAGAAATTTTGCAAAAGTTACAGCAAGACAAAATGAAAACATCTTTAAAAGCTTAATATATCTAATTTTAATCAATTGATAATTTATTTTTATTTACTCATTATGTATGCATTGCTCCTTTTTTTTTTGTAAATTCCAGTATTTAGCCAATTACGCAATAATTTATGTAAATTAAATCTATAATCAAACTAATTCCTGTTAAAATATTAATGATTGGAAAATTTTGTTTATAATAAGTGTTACAAAATTAATGATCTATTAATACTGTTTGTGTTAATATATTACTAAATGAATCTTCGAACTTTAGATAAAAACACATTGTGATAACTAAAAGAAGTAAATACATGAAAGGTTATCATTTTAATAAATTTAGTTGTTTAAGTTATGTGGCTTTAAGAACAAGTTTGTCTTATTCAAGGTAAGTTACCTATTAGTTTAGAACTTTACTATATTTACAATTATGAATAGCACAACAGCTTGGTCTGAGTCACCTTTGTTCATATAAATTGTCCATTTTTATTACTTATAAAATACTCAATTAATCCTTATGTAATGATATTTTATGGTGTGGTATAAATCAACAAATGTCTAGTAACAAAATTAATCCTACTCCTATAGATAATGTACTGATGAAATGAATTGTAATTGGTAATGTTTATTAGTTACGAGGATTTACTTTTTCAGCTTGAGTTATGAGGTTATGTTCATCTTTAGATAATTACATATCAATACACACTTAAAGTAAACAGAATTTATGCATATACAAAGAAGAAAAGTTTTTTCTTCGTTGATATACAATGATTAAAAGGGCCCCAAATACCAGATAGGGTATAGTATTACCAACATAAATAAAAGTATGATACCAACATTGTCCATGATACAATAAAAAAAAGATTTGATATGATCCGTAGCCGTTAAAACTTCGTCAGATCCGCGCATGTGACGTCACCTTGTGGCGCGCTTTAAAATTAGAATATAGGAATTAAATTTATTTCTATTATTTATAGCTTTATTTGCGTGTTATTCAAAATTATTTATTAAAACAAAAATAAGATAATACATGCCTGAAAATTTAGGATAAATTAAGACAAATTATGCTCAGTTGTGCTTTAATATGAAGGAAATCCTGGTAGGCTAAACGTAGGAATATGAAAATTTAATTTTTTTTAGATTGTCGCAAATTCCAACAAAAAATAAGACTGGAATTACCTAATATAGTTTTTCGATAATTTAAAAAAGCATTTTTTTTCAATTTTAGTTTCCCCGCGAAATGAAATAGAGTATTTTTTTTTAGGGAATGGCTTCCTGTTTGAGGGATCGGTATTGTTCCGGCTTGTATCCAAGCAACTCATGCTTCTGGTTTCGCTCATAATCATCATCAGTAAAGTGTTTTGAAGAAATCCGAGCACTTTTTACATTAAATTTATCGTGCCGTTTACACAAATGTTTCCATACACCTTGCACTTTCTTGTCTTTTGTAAAGCTAAAAAATTTTATGTCTCGAGAAAAACTTTTTATCTGATTGTCGACACCACATCCACATATAGCACACTTCATTTTATTAAATTTAGCTTAAAACTGTTAAAACAACGTTATTTTCCCTGCTACAGCATAATGAGCATGGCGTTTTGCTAATAGCAGCTAAAGTTAGGAATGGGCTCCACAATCTACGCATGCGGTATATTCGCGCAGGCGCAGGTTTTTTCAAATTTTAAGAAACAATGTTTTGAAGCAGACAAGAAAATTTTAGGGAGGCTAAACTAGCTTATTGCTTTAAAAAAGAAATTCAACTTTATATATGTAACCACTTATATACCTAGTTTAGATTAGATAAACAAAAACCTAACAGAATTAGATAAAAAAAACTACTCTAACCTAAATAAAAAAAAGTTACATTGATGGGAATCGAACCCGCACCGAAGACAATGTAGGCGACCGCTCTACCACTATATCAAACGTGCTCTGCCAGTTTGGCATTGAAAATGAAAATGCTATTACCACTTCATGCCGAAAATGCCCGAACAGCGCATGTGTTATTCATGGAGCCAATTCCTATTTTTGGCTGTTAACCTTCCACTCACAACATGACGTCAGCTGCTGAATTTCGCCCCCGCCTACGCCTCCACGAAGTCCTATCTTTCTTATTATTGTATCATACAACACTGTAGAAAACGGTAAACAGAGGAACGTAGGAAGACATACGATATGGTGCCGATGAAAAATTGCGCATGCGTTATCTACATAAATAGGAATTTTTCTATGGTCGGGCCGGCGAGAGGTGTCTTATGACTCATTTTTTAGTAAATCATGGTTTAAGATTTTAAAAACGTATATCGTTATTGGTTCATATAGTTAGTAATTTTGAATAGCAACAAAACATCGTCAATGTTTTTAGGTTATTTTCAAATTTAAGCCGCGCTGTCAAAATACGATGCGATTATACGAAACGAAATACGAAGAATAATTTGAGGTTAAATAGCGAAGAAGACATCTGACAGCGCCATGCGCTACTATATGTTTGGTTTAAATACCACTTTCAATGTCAAACTGCTAGAGCGCAGGTGGTGTAGTGGTAGGTAGTCACCTTCCACGCTGTTGGTGCGGGTTCGAATCCTGGACCATACAATTTTTTTTTGGTTACAGTAACTACAGTAACCAGGATTCGAACCCGCACCAACAGCGTGGAAGGCGACTACCTACCACTACACCACCTGCGCTCTAGCACTTTGACATTGAAAGTGGTATTTAAACCATATATATAGTAGCGCATGACGTTGTCAGATGTCTTCTTGGCTTTATCTAATCTACTTTTGTTAGGTTACAGTAGTTTTATTTATCTTATCTAAAATAGATACTCGCACCACATCGTATGTCTTCCTATGTTCCTCTGTTACCGCTTCCTAAACATTGTCACCAACATAATCATGCGTACTAACCTACAAATTCAGAATGAATATTTTCATAAAAAATTCATTTCTGAATAAATTTAAGTTTGAACACCTAAATTTTAAATATCTATTAAAAAATATTTCTTCTTTTTTAGGTTTTCAATCTTCATGTGAATACTAACCTCTCTTTTGGACAAACTTCTTTCAATTTGTAAGTTTATTGTAGAGATGTAATTTGTAGTTTAATTTTCTACCTTTCACAGGTCATGGGCGCATTAACAATAAAATTCATATTAACTTTAATTTTTATTTATTTAACACAAGCCTTAAAGGAACCTAAATGTTACTGGCGTCTCCCAAAAAAATGTAGCTCTTTAATTTGTGTTGAAGTCAACCCTACATATTTAAATGAAAACATTTCAAAAATAACTTATACTTACCAAGATGATCTCATTTATTTCCCTGGAGAAAAGGTTGAAGAAATTGAACCTTGTTTACGTTTAGAAATTTCAAATTCAGATGTAACTTATCTTAACGATAGTAGTTTAAAAGTGAATTATATAGAGAAATATTCCGAAATTAAATTAAGAAATATTAATTTAAACGTAATTTCTTTTAATGTATTTAACAAATTTGTAAACTTAAAAAGGTTACTCTTAGATCATAACAGAATTGAATCAGTAAAACTAAATTTAACCTCAGTCGAAGAACTTAATTTAGGTTCTAATGAAATTAAATTTATTGATTTACCGATATTGCCTAGTTTAAAAGTTCTTGATTTAAGTTTTAACCATTTAAGTGAGTTAGATGGATGTAAATTTGAGGAATTGGTAGAAATTAGAGTTAATAATAATAATTTAACAGCGATTAATGTTGGGTGTAATAGAAAACTTCTGAGCTTAAATTTAGGCTTTAATCGAATTGCAGTGGTTCAGCCAGATATGTTTGAAAATTTAACTGTCCTTGAAACTATCTATTTGAATGATAATGAATTGAGTGATTTCAAAATGTTCAATAGTTCACCCAATTTACGCTACTTATACTTGCACAATAATAAGTTGAATCACTTAAATTCCAATAACTTTATCGGTTTAGCTAATTTGAAAGTTCTATCTTTGGATAACAATAATATTAGTCATATACATGAATATGCTTTTACTAATTTAAGTAAACTGACTCATTTAACTTTATTAAGCAATCCTTTACATACACTATACGAGAATGGTTTTCAAGGGTTAGAAGGTTTAAGGAGTTTGGATTTGAGCAATATGCCAATTACACACATAAAAAATAATGCTTTTGCTGGTTTGACTCACTTAAACAATTTAGATGTGCAAAATACTAAATTGAAAATTCTAGAATTAGAATCTTTTAATGGTTTACAAAACCTAAAAACTCTGAATTTGTGGAATAATAGTTTTTATTTATCACCGTACATTTTTATCAACTTATCTAATGTTGAGAATTTAATACTAGGGAAACCTAGTGGCTCATATGAATATTTCTTAGAAACAAATACTTTCTATGGATTGCAAAATTTAAAATCACTCAATCTTTCGAATATGGGAGTTAATAATATTTACTCAGGGACATTTCAAGGGCTAGAAAATCTTCAGACTTTATCATTAAGCAACAATAACATAACAGATCTTCAACTTGATGCTTTCATTGGATTACACAATTTACAAAGTTTGTATCTTAATGACAATAAGATTAATAAAATCTTCCCTAATGCATTTTATGAACTAAATCAAGTTGAATTATTTTATATTTATGGAAACAAAATTAAAGAACTTGAAGGTGGTGGATTTAACGGTTTGAGAAAATTACAAGCTCTTCAATTATCGAATTTGTCAATTGAACTGATACATCTTGAAGCCTTTCAAGGTTTAGATAAATTAACAATTTTATCATTAGATAATAACAATATTAAAGTGCTTAATGAAGACACATTTTTAGGATTACCCTGTTTAACTGAGTTACACCTTAACGATAATGCAATAACAATAATAAAACCACGAGCATTTAAGGGATTAAACAAATTACTATTTCTTAATATAAGTGGTAATATCATTAATACAATTGTTAATAATACTTTTCTCGGTTTGAGTGCTTTACCATATCTTCAATTATCGCAGTTAGGAATAAGTGAATTGGAAGTAGGAGCATTTTCAGGATTAGACTCGTTAGTGAAGATGAACTTAAGGCAAAATAAGATTAAGACTTTACCACCTAGCATTTTTGATAATCTCAAATTGTATAGTTTAGATCTATCTAGTAATGGGATCCGTAACATTGAGGCTGATACCTTTATGAATTTGTGGTTCGTCTCTCAATTTAATATACAAAATAACAGTATTTCAGTATTAAAGAAAAATGCTTTTAGGGGATTATCTAACCTTAACAATCTCATTTTGAATAATATGGATATAAGCGTAATTGAACCTGATGCTTTTTATGGTTTAAATCATGTAATGTTTCTAGATCTGAATGGAAATAAAGTTAAAGTTATAAATAAAGGGGTTTTTGATGATCTTCGTAGTCTATTTTCCTTGCAGTTAAATTCAGGTCTCACCGAACTAAGCGCAAATGCTTTTGATGGCTTAAATTTATTACCTGTACTTAATATAGAAAACGGTAATTTTACACGATTAAAAACTGACACTTTTAAAGGAATTAAAAATTTAAAAATGCTACATTTTAAGAATACTCAAATTGGGGTTGTCGAAAGTTATGCTTTTAAGGCTGATCTAAATCTATACATTTTGAGCTTGGATAACACCACAATCGACACTATTGAATCAGAAGGCATACCTTCCTTAGATTACTTGGAAATTATTCGTAACTTTTCAGGGATTATTCAAACACCTGTGCAAGTATATTATAATTTTTCTAGACTGTCTATTAAAAGTTTAGCTAAAAATGTGTTTGTTTCCTCATCATATCGGCCAATTACATTAGATTTTGATTATAACCTACTGACCGTTGTAGTAAAAGATACATTTAATCGTATTGATGTTGATAAATTGAGTCTGAATTTCAACAACATTAATAGAATAGAATCAGACGCTTTTACCTCAATGAAGCACTTGACCATTTTATCAATTGCGAATAATGATCTAAAAACAATTACAGGTGAAAGTCTTGTTGGGCTTACTTCCTTAAAAACTTTAGTACTGGGGCACAACAATATATCAACATTAACACCTAATGCGTTTGTAAATCTTCCACAGCTTGATCATCTCGATCTTAGCTATAACAAGCTAAAAGAATTATCTACAAGCTTCGGCTCTTTGAAAACACTTCGATTTCTAGAGCTGCAATACAACAGTTTTACGAAATATGACTATATTCTTCCTTCATTGAGAACGCTTTTCATTCAAGGTAATAACCTTAATGAACTCAACGCTCTCTATAACTCCTCAAACCTCATTCTTGTAGATTTTAGAGAAAACAACTTTCCGTGTAAAAATCTCTGGCGTCTTTTAAATTTTTGTGTGAAAAATAAAAAGAATTTTATAAAAGCCCGAATTGCTTCAGGTGTACTACACTTTTATGGTATCAATTGTTTTGGTGAACCTACTTCGGAACAAGATGGACTAAATTGGACTTCAGTTTTGGGTAGTTTAGATAAAGGTATTGATAGCTTAAGTATTTCTTTTAAAACTAAGAATGAATTTAACTTGGGAATGCAGAATTTGTCTGAATTAGTTGAAAAAATTAATGATGCACATCTAATCGCCGATTTCAATCGTTCAATTCATGTTAACAATCACAAACAAGTGAGCGTTTCAGAAATATTGTTACTTTTAATTTGTGGTGTAAGTGCTGTAACATTTTTTATTGGTGTTTATGATTATTTATATAAGTATTTTAAGAGGAGAAGACAACTTCAAAATACACAATCAGAACTGAATTTAATTAATGCTACATTGTAAATAGTTGTATATAGTGTAAGATGTGTAATTAAAGATTGAATTTAATTTTGAAGTATTTTACATTGGTTTCATTTCTCTGTTAGTTTATTCCATAGGATTTCTATAGTATTTGTGCTATTTATGAATAACTGACTTGTAATGCATTTCTTGTGTATGTGATCATGTTTATATTATTGGGATTGAATATGTATATATTAGCAAAAGCATCGGCGAATGATTTGAAATTTAATTCACACCAATCTAAATTTACATCAATGGGGACTTGTACTCGATAGCGCGGTACTCTAGCAAAGTACAGGTTGTAGGTTCAAATCCTACTCGGAGGTAAACTGTTTATTCATGTATTTAATAAAATTAATAATAATTTTTACTTACAAAAATTAAATTAATTTAAAACAGGTTTTAAATTAAATTTTACTTAGTTATGAGAAATGAACTTTAAATTAAATAATTGTTACCCTAGATAGTCCTTAATGATTGGTTATAAGTGTAAATTATTAATTAATTTATTATTGTCAGTAATTGTGATTAAAATAGTTTCACCCTATACTTGTAAATTGCTCAATACTTACTTCTATTCACAAGTACTGATATATTTGCGAAATTATACAAACAGTCATTTGGCCAACACAGACAAAATGTTATCTTTCTTTTGAAAAATTACCTTTAAAGTCAGCTATCTAATGCATTTATTTAATTCCTTAATACTTGTTCTCACTTGAACTATGACCCTGTATAATAGATAAGATCATTTCTCCAGTGGTATTAATCCACTTCGTATGATTTTCAAATGTTTTTCAGACATCTGTTACCATAAAATGATAACGTTAAAAAATAAAATGAACGATAAAGTTAATGAGTAATCTTTAGTATTATTTGACTTTATTGAATAATTGCCTGTATCAGTACCTTACGTTGATTACAAATCTGCATGGGTTTGTCTAAACATTTAATTCACTTGTATAAATGTTATAAAACACATTATGATTAAAGTACACAAAAAATGGTTTAACTTCTTTTAATATTAAAGAATTTAGTACATTCGGCATTACTTTATTTATATTAAATCTAACACATTATGGCAAAATGTACATGAACAACTTATGTTTCCTTAAAAAAATATTATTTCTATATATAATTCACATAATATTTTAGTCGAGTTCTAAATTTTTACCCATGCAATGCAAACACACATTAATAAACAAATTGAAATTTAAATAATTGCTTTAGTATTAGGACTTGACTAGTTAATTTCAACATTTAAGCAAAAACATACTTAAGAATTTCCTTGCTCTAGTATAAGACGAAGTACATATATCCACTTATGTGCTGTTTCTTTATAATATTTATAGCACCTTTTCAGTAGTCCATTTGATGCACATATTTCATTAATTGATTGCTTGACAAATCACGTTCCTTCTTGTTTAGTAGTCACTGTTGTTTTAACGGTACACTGTATATTAGTTACTCCCAATCTTCGTTCACTAAGTCACTAAACTCTCAAAATTCGTACTGTTTGCTAATGTTCTTGCACTTATTTAGTGTATTTTACATGTGCATGTATTTATATACATCCCTTCATACAATATATTTTAATTTTACTTATCAGAAAATCTCTTTTTTATGTGAGTAACTTGCTAATTAACTCTCACTAGTAACTAAAATAAATGCTTCGCAACCGTTTAGTAAGTTCACTTTATAATTTTGTAATGTGACGTTTTATTTATATCAGTTTAAATGATCAAAGCTATTATAAATGATTTGATAATTTTCTTTTGATTGTCCGTATTATTATTAGTATGTAACCTATATTATTAAATACTTGTACCTTTAGTTTAGTTTGAAGAAAAAACTCCTTTAATTTTCCATTTATTATGACTCGTTTAGATCAGCTGCGTGTAATTGTTTGTTGACAGTTACTTATTAATATGAATTTTTACTGTTTAACACAAATTCTCACATGTAAAATTTGAGCATCATAAAATTTTATTACTAATTGCTGAAAAAAACAAATATTCTACGGAACCACGCCGTTTAATCTTAGACTGCCTCATCCCTCTATTAATTCTTCTTATATAGGTCATTTTCCTCTTACTTTTGTTTTAGCTTTATTAGCCAATAAAAACTCAAAATATTCTCTACCTAGAAGGTCTTGATATATTTTCTTTTATTGATTTTGTAATGTGCAACATTTTGTAATAATTTGTAATAATTACCATAACTCTAATAATTTGTTATCAAATGCAATCTGGATAATTTTCCTATGAGCTTCCGGCTCAAACGAGCGTACATAACCCCTTTTTAGCGTCGAAAATCGATGGCAACATCGATTTTTTTCTAAATTATTATGAAAAGCGTATCCCTAACTATATTTCTACATAAATAACCTAGTAGAAATTATTCATTTGCAAAACTAAAGTAAATTTCACGAGTCAGAGCAGTTGCATCATTAATATTAATACTGTCAGAGGACGCCGATGTTGTCAGATTGTGAAAAATAACTGTTTGACAACTCTCAAATCTCAGTTTCAGGGGTTATGTTAATTTTATCAAAATAATTTAAGTTTTGTATTTCTAATTGTTATGTCAAATGTTTAATGTCAGAAATACTTGACAACACGGACAGAATTGCCAACCTACATCAGTTCTATCTGCATACTCACGTGCACAATAGGCGGGTTCTAACGGTGGTAATGAGACAAAGTTAGTTATGCCAGAACTGCTCTGACTTTTTACTAAGCAAAATATTGCTCACATTATGTAATTTAAAATCTTTTATTCTGTAATAGTTAATGTTAAATCCATCCTTATTTTCATTGACAGGTAGTCCCAAAATCGGTACCTTTTGAAACTAATTCTGTTCAAGGTTTTATCGGTGGTAGTTCATACACACAGTGATTATTGACTCTCTCTCTCTCTCTCTCTCTCTCTCTCTCTCTATATATATATATATATATATATATATATATATATATATATATATATATATATATACAGGGTGAGTCAATAATCACTGTCCATCTCTCGAATTTACAATTACAAATAAGACAAAAATGAAGAATACTAAAATACCAAAAGCTAAGCAGTTTTCAGGTAAAATTGAAATAAAAAATTAACATTTTTAAATTTTTTGTTTATTCTTAACAAATATAAATACAAAAAAAATGGGAATATTAAAAAAACAAAAACTATCTGAGTCGAGCTAAGCGAAACGAAGATAAACATCTAATTCCTTAACAAATTTTCAAAATTGTTATCATTTTCATTAATGCATGTATGTAACCTATGGGTGAAGTTCTTGGCAACAAAAGCGAAAGTGTCATGATTTATTTCTGCTACTGCTTCGTGAATCCGGGCAATAACGTTCTACACTCCGGCAGGCACAGCAAAATAGACGTTTTCTTTTATGTATCCCCACAGCCAAAAATCTAGTGGATTTAAGTCGCGAGACCGGGCTGGCCACGCTATTGGTCCACCCCTCCCAATCCATTTATTAGGAAAACGGCGATTCAAAATATCTTGCACTTGTAACGCAGCGTGTGCAGGCACTCCATCATGTTGAAAAAACATTGTTGCACGTTGTTGTAAAGGAATATCCTCTAACAAACCTGGTAAAGTGTTCTCCAGAAAATTACTGTAATTTTCACCACTCAGTGTTCTTGGTAGAAAATATGGACCGATGATTCGTTTTCTCAACATACCTATCCAAACATTTACAGACCAGCGCCTTTGCTGATTTCGCCGACGTACAACATGCGGATTCTCATAGTGCCAATAGTGAAGGTTATGAGAATTTAAAATTCCTCCGTGTACTTGTAGTAGGATTATTCTCAATGTCCTGCAATAACTGTTCCTCCTGTTGCCATGTATGTTCTAGGCCGGCCGGCATGCAAAGAACGTTTTGGAGCGATACATCCTGTCTCCACAACACGTGTTTCTATATTTTGGATTGTTTTGTGATCTGGATGGCGTCGGTTCGGAAATCGTTCTCTGTACAAACGCTCGACAGCACGGGCGTTATCATTGCAAGTGCCTAAAGCTTTTATCATATCGACGTATTCTAAGGTTAGTATACTCTGGCATCTTGAATTTAAAAATACTTTTGAAGCTTCCAATATTCACTAAACGGTACAAGTCAAATAAACATAAAAACGTCAATGTTAAGTAAATCCATGGCAACTACATTTTTTCCCTGGCACTAAATTACTCAAACACAGGTTCTTTAAATAAAAAAGAAAATGATAAGTTTTTAAGCGTTTATTACGGAAATGGTGAAATTCTGTTTTCGTTTCGGTTACTCGACCCAGACGGTTCTTCGTTTTCAATATTTCAATATTTTCACAAGTTCTTTAAATAAAAAAGAAAATGATAATAAGTTTTTGAGCTACTTTTTTAATTTGAATTTATAGAAATTACATGGAAAATTAATAAATGTTAATTCTTTATTCCAATTTTACGCGAAAATGACTTCGCCTTCGGGATTTTACTATTCTTCATTTCTGCCTTATTTTTAATTGTAGAACACATATCCGAGAGCTGGGGAGTGATTATTGACTATATATATATATATATATATATATATATATATATATATATATATATATATATATATATATATAGTTTTCTTTTATTTTCAACCCGATTCAGTGGTGTACCGTGAATTTGTTTTTACAAAAATTTGTTAAAAAATGTATATTTGAATATGCATTACGTTTCCTAATTGAATCTACTTTTTTGTCTGAAATTCAAGTATTAAATTTATTTGGTATTTTACCAACAATATTTGGCAATGATCATTCTGAATATGTTTACACACAAATATGTCACTATCGGGAGAAAGTGCACTTGCAGTACTTTCGTCTCTATCTTTCTTATCAATGTGCCTAACCTATCTTAACTATCCTTAAACCACAAAATAACTACAGATGACTAAATGCAGAACTACCTCACTGTAAGTAAATACTATAGCAGCTTTCAATAACTGCAAAACTGAATAACACGATTCTCATATCATACCAAAAATAATTCAACTCCACAAAGGGTGCACGAACTGGCATATCGCATTCCCTCGCACTCCATTCACTCCTATCACACCTCTTTGATTAGTCGCATCTTAAAACAAGCAGTTGGCCTCTGCTGCAGGAAAATTCTTATGCCGTCCCTGCACAGCAACAAAGAACACAAAATTGCCATCCTCCTATAAACTCAATACTTTCATAAAAACCAGCATTTTATCCAAAAATGAATCAAAAAATCATACTAAAAAACTGTATCACTTCACTTGTCCTCTGAAGGATAGGTTGTTGTCTATGCTAAAAAGTAGATCAAGGTTAAATGGTTCTTGTATTGGCTAAATTGAGTCAAGATCAAACAATTGTGTAAACCAAAAGTAGGTCAATGTGGGTATTATTTGACCAGTTGAAACATATTCTAGTAGGTAGGTACTTAAGTCAAGGACACATTTTATTGTATAAACCGCAGTGTGGTGTTGAGATCCGTTGATGACTTTGAAAACGCCTTTAAAGGATAGGTTGTTTTCTATGCTAGATGACTATTTGACAAGTAGAAACATGTTCCGGTAGGTACCTATTGCAAACCCTTTAAAAATGTGTATGAACTCTAGATATCTAAGAAGTATACAGTGATGGATGTGACTGCAATTAATAGTAAGTATGGTGAACGTATAGTGATGGAAATAACTGATTTTAAATGTGTGTTACCTCACCGCTTTCACGAGTATTTCAAAGAAGAAACCTGCATTGAAAACTTGAAAGCCTTGTTAAACACGAACGATGTTTGTAAGTAGTTTAAGTGCATTTGTAAAAATAACGAACATAACATTTTGTTTTTTATAGATGTACTACAACCTCAACATACGTCAATGCTTTAACTAGAATTCTTTCTTAAACAGTATTTAGTCGTTATCTAACTATAATGGAAGCACCAATAAAATCATTTCTGGTACGACCGAAACTCAAAAGTTTACCGTGATATATAGAAACCCAACATAGTTGCAGTGACAATACGAATAATAATTCAACATTTTGTTGTTGTTGGTGTTGTTAAAATAGTAGTAGTAGTAAAAATAAAACGAAGAGAAACAAAATTAAGGTTATTTTGGTTCTCCATGATTTCAACAGAAAGATGATTTATCAGGAGTGTACAAACCAGCAGCCAAAGAATACTTAATCGATTGTGTTTGTTATAAACTGTCGAATGATACTCATACGAAACGTATGAATTGGATTCAGTGCACACCTCAGCTTTGAACTAGCAGTGCGTACGGTGTACGGCAGCTGCGATCAAAGCAATAACGTGGTGTTAGACATGCAGATATGTAGAATTACAATTTTTTCGATCTCCAGAAATTGAAAATTAAATTAATTGGTCAAATGTAAACGAAGAAAAGGATATAACCTTATGAATTTCTATTAACCAATACTAGTATTTATTACAATTGGGAATTGATTAAAAGGTATGACATAATTTTGAAAACTGTTATGCTAGAAAACTACAACTGCTGTTCTTGCACATTCGATGCTCATAGTGTAGAAGAACTATTCAGTTTAAAGGATATAATAAGCAATCGATTGGAACTTCTTGAATCTTCTTCGTGAGAAAGAATTCCATGGTGTGATGGCAGCATTACAAAGACGTTGAAGATGTTATAAATGCTAAGTTTATTATTAATTCACATAACACTGTATTCTTAATGGAAATATTGTATTATCGTCCTGCTTATCCGATGTATAGCATTTACTAAATATTATCTTAAAGTAATATTAATTTAACTATAAATACCGTGCTTTATCCATCAAAGGTAAACAATATTGGTTAAGTTGGCTTTTTAGCATTTGGTTTCCTGCACATATGATATAAATAATTTGGAGGTTAATTATGTTTGAATGAAAATTTGATTAAACTGATTGACCTAAACGCTGAAATGAATGTTAATATAAATTGCGTCGTATTGATATGTAAATGCAAATTTAGTGAAAAGCAAAAACGTTTCTCAAAATAAATAAATATTTTTTAACATGTTTTGTATGTATAAGTAATCAAACTAGCGAGCATTTACAAATATAAATGAGTGACACAATCGGTTCTGAATTAGTTAGATTTACAAATAATAAATTTAAAATGAATAATTAATATTAAAAATTTAAAGCAAAACATTTCAGTTGAATGCCCCCAGCACTATATTATGCTTTATGTATATTACTTTAGTTAAATAGAATATCTCCCAGGAGAAAACGTAGATCAAATTTAATATTTGCGTTTTTCATTACTGCACTTAAAATCTGATGGTTTTCAAAATTTGAACAGTTTACACAAATTTGAAATGAGAATTATATTTTCATAACGTTGTAAGAAACATATCACTGTAGTTAAGTACAATTATTTCTTTAACAGTTAACATTTCTTTTTGCACTTTTAAGAGTACCTCAGCTTATCTTTACACTTTTCTTTATATATATGATGGGGATATTTTACGATTAATAATAAGGGATAAAAAATTTAATCATTTATTTATTTTACTACGCAATTAAAAAACAAAGTTGCAAGTAAAACTGTTATTTAATTTTCTTTTAACACTAGCTGTATCAAGTTGCACTGTTTATATGGGGTAGAAAGTTTTACGATATGTAAAAAAAACGAAATATTTGTTTATTTAAAAATACGAAACATACGAAACTGAAACACCAAATTAAACAATTTTATAAAATATTAACTAGATTAATCCGCTTACCTTTACAAGAGAAACGATTTCAGTTTATATCCAGTTTATACTCACATTTTATTTCATGTTAAGGGTTGAATTTTCTGAAAATATATTTAAATAGAACTTCTGAGTGTTTTCAAATACATTTCCTTAACTTACCTACACGTTGAAGTGTTTGCTCACACGTTTAATTCTAGAAACATTTTTTCGTGCAGGATAGGAATAAAAATTGTTTCATTTGACATCGCACTTTCTTGCACATATTTTGGGGTAAATAGTAAAACATTATAAAATTAAGCATTTATACATTTTAATATATAAATGTAAATACATATATATATATATATATATATATATATATATATATATATATATATATATATATATATATATATATATATATATATATATATATTTGGAAAGATATGGATTGTTTTGTGTTGAAATTGTACTCATTTCAATGCCCTGTAGAACAATACACTCTGTAGAAATGAATTATCTGTTGGCCAGTTGTCTTTCAGAATATTGTCTAGTATCGTTACCCACCATTATTCATTTAGCTACTTGTGGTTTGTATATAGGGTGGCTCAAAACTCGGATGTGTCATTTTCTTCCTTAACTCAAATGGAACACCCTGTATTTTTTATCACTATCAAAGTCCTCTGGCACTCCTCTTTAATTTTTGTCAGAGGTTCCCTGAATCTAACGTGAGTAGTTATCGAGATATTTCCAGATATTTGGTGAATTTGATTCAAAATCTAGGATTATGATGTTTATCTGGTCGTCATTGTGTTTGACAGGTAAATCTGACAAATTTACTGCTGTTTGAGAAGGATTTGTCCTGAAAATGTGTCGAACCAATACAAATAAATAAATCTAGTGCACTATCTAACCTGTTTACTTGATACTGATAACATTAACTGTAAATATAGAAGAACAACAATAACGAAAGAATAAATAATAAAAAGAAAATAAGAACATTAAATTAATCATATTTGGTGTTCGAAGTGACCTCCACCAACATAAATACAATGTTGAAGTCGATTCTCGAATGACTGACTCACATTTCGCAATATTGTAAGATCAACACTCTTGAATGCTTCTGTAATTCTGACCTTCATGTTTTCTTTTGTCGTTGGTGGGTCATTATACACCATACTCTTTACATAACCCTACAATAAATAATCCACTTTAGTTAGGTCTGGTGATCGAGCTGGCCAATGTTTAGGTCCTCCTCTGCTTATCCATATTTGTTGGAAATAATTATTCAGATAGTCCTTGATAGGACCTGTGTTATGAACCGGTGCGCCATCATGTAGCAGCCACATGCGTTGCCGAATGTCGAGGGGCACTTCTTCAAGAAGAACTGGTAAATGATTTTGAAGAAACTGTAAATAAACAGTACCATTCACCGTTTCTTCAAAAAAGTGTGGCCCTATTATACGATTTCCCAAAACTCCACCCCAAACATTCAAGGACCATCTTGTTTGGCTGTGTGTTCGTATCAAATGTGGGTTAGATGTCTGGTAATAGTGAAAATTGTGTCGGTTAACTCCTCCATTTTTCGAAAATGTTGCCTCATCCCCAAACAAAACAAAATCAAAGAAAAATGGTTCTTTGTCGTTTTTCGATTTTGCCCATTGACGAAATCCTACCCTGCTTTGGAAATCATTACATTTTATGTAATGACAGGATTCGTTGAACCCTACCATGGCTAATGCCTTTTTGAGATGAAATCTTCCGTATACTGGTATGCGGGTCTTCTGTAACGCTCAGCAACACTTTGAGTTGGTTGGCTTTCGTTATTGCATGTTTTCCTGCTTCTCTCTTGTGATAGTTAACCGATCCGGTACGGTCAAAACGATCCAACAATTTTCTCAAACTAACTTTAATCGGTTGTCTCAGGTCTGGAAATCTTTCACGATATCCTCTTGACGCCATTGAACAGTTTTTGGTGCATTCACCAAGTATCCAAATCATGTCAGTCATTTCACGACGGGAAAATTGTTCACCATTCATTTCGTAGCTACTTTTCACTTCAACTATATTGAAACAGATAAATAAATTGAACGAATAACTGAGCGAAACACTACAGTGAAACCTGTCGAACTGACAGATATGTCAAATACAAAAACTACTTGATAATAATACAAAAACTTCGTGATAATTACTTTCAAACAGCGAATTGCAATGAATATCTGGAAATATCTCGATAACTACTCACATTAGGTAAAGGGAACCTCTGGTAAAAATTAAAGAGGAGTACCAGAGGACTTTGATAGTGATAAAAAATACAGGGTGTTCCATTTGAGTTAAGGAAAAAAATGACACATCTGAGTTTTGAGGCACCCTGTATACAAACCCCAAGTAGCTAAATGATTAATGGTGGGTAACGATACTAGACAATATTCTGAAAGACAACTGGCCAACAGATAATTTATTTCTACAGAGTGTATTGTTCTACGGGGCATTGAAATGAGTACAATTTCAACACAAAACAATCCATATCTTTCCAAATACCCTGTATAATGTATTCAACCCCGAAATTAAAAAAATCGAAAAAATGTGGGCTTTCTGAATTTGAAATAATATACAGGGGTTCCCATTTAAAAAAAAACATAAGTTAGATTCATGTCTGAATGTTGGAACATCCTGTATAGTTCATAATAATTTTAAATAATGCACTGTTACTTCCTGTACCTTTTTTTTTGAGAACTTTTTTGATATCTATGAAACCAAAGGAGTTATCGAACTTTGCATCTTGGTTGGTACATCCTGTATATATATATATATATATATATATATATATTGAGATGATACGTTTGTATGATAATAATTGTGTCTAAAAATAATAAAACATAGTAGTAATCGTAGGATAGTTTCTGAAGGATTTAATTGAGCATAAGTGTAATGTAGCAACTTTTATGAAATTATTATAATGAATAGACAAGTTCATATGTACACAAAGTTTAGTTAACCGTAACATTATGTAAATGAAGGTTGTACCAGACAATTTTCACATTTCATGTTTTCAATATGCTTCGGAAGGCATAATTTCTGTATTTCAGTTGATTATATTCATAGAATTCGTTTATGAATAGAAAATGTTGGCTTAGTAGTATGTTTTGCTTCTATCCTAAAAAGGAGAATTAATTTGTATTAGATAAGATATTAGTTAGATAGTTTTTAGAAAGAACAGTGAGAACGATAACGTTACAAAGTATGTATTGAAATTATAAAAACGTAAGTGTGCGTAGTGAACAATTATTGTGAGAAAACCTTACCTTGGGTGGTCTAGTGGAAGTTGTACAAGCTGGATTTAAAATTATACCTGAAATTAACGGATGTGAGTACAAAACAGTTCAGAGAGCATACGTTTGGAAAGTGTAGCATTTGTTGATTACAGCCAGACTGGAATTTAGCGTGAACTTGTGTTTTTGGGATCACAGAATGCGAATATGAACTTATTTTGTCCCTAAAAAGGGGAATTGGTTAATTATAAGGAAAATTTGATATTTGACATTTATATACAAAATGGGTGATTTTATGTGTAAGGTATTGTTTGTGTTTCAAAATATGGCAAGTGGGGTATCATTTTGAAGGAAATTGCATATATAATTTATTGGTAATTTTAGTTTTAAGGTAATTGCTTATATAAGTAAGATATTTGTTAATTTAAAAATTAATAAGATTTAGAAAATGTGTTATCCAATCAGAGCGCTTGTTTGTATTGTAAAGTGCTAAGTAGAAAGCTAAAATTAAAAAAAAAAGTAAAGATTTGTAATTTTTCTAATCAGTCCATTATACAATCTCAAAGGACATGTACAACTCAGAGCAAGCATAAACAATTGATTTTCTAAAACTCTCCTAAATTTGATCGTGCGGTTGATACATGTTCGGTTGAAATTTTATAACCTAAAAACTATATCTATGTAAAATTCCGAAATTGTGTATTTTGTGTTAACGATAAGTGTTAAATATGAATATTAATTGATTTAAAATAAAATTAACTAAAAATAAAAGTGATTATTTAAATTTTAATAAAAATAAAAAAATAATTAAATCAATTACCACTATTGATGAATTCATGTACTTGTTGCATGTAATACTACAAATAAAATTAAGTGCTTCGATTCCAATTAGAAGCAATTTATACAACTGGTAACGATCCCTGCATCATAGATAATTTTGGGTGTACATCAAGGAAGATCCACAGCAGTCGCACATTGTAACCAGGGCATCCAATCAAGGATAAACTAGACCACACCTGGTGAACACACAACAGAAAGTTAAGTAAACTTTAAGTATTAGATTTAGGTTATGTTATATGTTTTCGTATATGTGTAAAGTGTTCAAAGCAGAATATTTACTAATCCATCATAACGTAATTTATCAAAAACAAAAAATAGAAATATTATTATGTTATTAAGTTTATGCTTACCTATTTAAATGGAGAATATTTTCTTGTGCAAATTGTCATTTTTCACCAATACATTTATAAACTCAATATTTAAAGAGGACGCTGAGTATGTTGAAAATGATGCCTGATTGCATGTACAGGGTGCTTAATAAAAATTATATACTTAAATTTAAAAACCTGTAAAATAGTGGTGATGGTAATCGTATAAAGTTTAAAAAGTGTTTTAATAATATAATTAAGAAATAAGTGTAAAAATTCTCCAAAAACAAATCGTTAAACTAACTGGAGATACAAACCATTCACCAAAAATAATGCCTTTGTCCCAGTCGGTAGTTTAAAGTAGGCCAGTTCAATCTTTTGATTTGCTTAATTACCACAAAATCCTGCTTGATTATTTCCACTTACAACAATAATAAAAATGATCTCGGACGCCAAGTTATTTTTTTATTATGCTCGGAATAACTAAACCGAGGTTGTTTACAATAAAATATTTTATCGAAATGTAAAAAATAAAAAAAATATACAGGCTATGTTTATTAACAGTTAAAATGATAGGGTTAAATAAAATATATCTTAAAAATAGCCTTAAATTACTAAAAAATCATTAAACATTAAATACTTGTTACAAAATATAATACATCTTCTTGAGAATCCCTGGTATTATAAAAAATAATGCAGAAATGTAAACCAAGGTGACGTAATCCTTGTGTCAATGTTGCGCAATATATTGCAATAACAATGCTTTTATGTTGTCAACCACACCCAAACTGGAATTTTATTTCTTATAAATTTGTCTTCTTGAAATTGAATAAACCAATATTTATTGCATTTTCTTGAAATTTTGAATGCAAAAATTGCAATCATAAAATGAAAGCGTACGTAACAGTAGAATTAATTGTGCAATCAAAAGCGGTAAAATTAAAAGTGTAAAAGTAAAAAAAGAAATTAAAAGTGCCTGAAAAGAGCAAATGTTTTAATTTTTAGTATTACGAGTTAATTTATCTTACCATTAGACGAACGAAGAATGTAAATTACGGTATATTTTAATACAACTCAAAATGGGTTGTTACACACCCCCTCCTGATATTTGGATTCGGAGATCACCAAAGCGGAGATTCCAAACACTAAGCTAATAAACAAATTTATTAAAATCTAAGAAAATAAAAAATGTTAAGCTAATTAAAATTCAAGCAAAATGTAAACACTAATACCTAAAATCTAAATAAAATGCAAATAAAAATAAAAAGGGAAAAACAAAATGCTAAATAAAGATTAAATAGAACAAAAACTACCACAGTCACGTTCCGTATGAGTATAAATCGGTAAATCCAAGATACGACTATTTCCATGGCAAATTAGCTCAGGATGTTCCGTCGTGGAGAACAAGAGGCCACTCCACCCTTCACGAGATTCAGGTTTCATGTTGTTCCACAGTCGTCGTCCAAGACTAAACATACCCCTCACTAACACGCACGTTTCGTAAATAAGTCGAGATCTAGGTGAGGTAGCAAAGAGAAGGATAATGCACTATAACGAACACAACAACTCCCCCCCCCCTAAAACAACCAAAACGCCATAATCAGAAAGTTACAATCGGGAAGTGAACTAATCGAGGTTGACACGAGGCGAACCGAAGTCCTCAAGCACCGTCCAAGAATAGTACGCTAGACACATCAGGAATCGTCAAACGCTAGAATTTCGAAACAATTTCAGGGAAACCAAAGTAACTAAATCAAATAAAAAATAAAAATGTATACAAGCATTACTAGTTTTCTTATCAACAGTTAAAAGTTTGAAAATTTCACGTTAAATAACGATCAGAGGTAAACTCAAAATGGTTATCTTAAATTTTACTATTGTAACAATAGCAAATTGTAAATCCAATAAAAGAAGGTAATCTGCCCGAGAACTAATGTTCCAAAAATCGGCAAAACAATCGCACGATGTGATCTAAATATCAACCATCGTGCTAAACAAATGTAGTAAAAATAAATTAGGTGGTTAGCAAAGCCACAAAAATATAAAATAAAATAATGTGCGAAATAAGCACAAAAATCAAATTATTTTGAAAAATCATGAAAATAATTAAAATGTAAATAAGAAAACGAGAATGTAAGAGTCTTAGAAATACTAGAAATAGAAAAATAATTAAGAATTAATGGGGTTTTCAATCTTTAACATGAAAAACACCTAATGGTTTATTATCAATAGGGGTGGCCAATCGGTACGTAGTTGGACCTATCACCTCAATAACTTTTGCCTCAATAAATTTTGGAGCTAACTTTTGACTATAATTTCTAGTCGCACCAGATAATGTAAAATTCTTTTTCCAACGTTTAATTTCAATGGACGACGTCGCAAATTGTAAAATTTTGAATTTCTTTCGTAAGCTGCATGTAAATTTTGTTTAACAAGTTTAAAAATGGGTGAAAGTTCATTTAAATCTTGAATTAATTGTTCACAGTTAGTAATAAATAAATCATCCTCTTTGAAATCCTTTAGTCGACCATAAAAATCTCCAGAAATTGGAACTGTCCGACCAAACGCCAAAAAGGAAGGTGAAAATTTCGTAGACTCATGAACAGTGTTACGAATAGCATGGGAAATTTTGTGAATTTCAACATCCCATTCCTTGGGATCATCTTTAATATAAGACCTAATGGCAATACCTAGCACTTTATTAACTCTCTCAACAAAATTTACTTGGGGATGATAACTTGCATTAAACCAAATGGATTGAACTTTGTAAGAACTCATTAAATTTTTAAATTGTGCACTTTTAAATTGAGGACCGTTGTCCACCATACAAATTTGAGGAACACCATAAACTAGAAATACATAATTTTCAATATATTGACAAATGTCGTGACAGTAGACATAACTGTCCGGTAGTAGGACGTTACCGTTAGTAGGGACCTGGCTACAAGGGGCGGTCAAGGTCGAAACAGACAGGCCCCGTCGCTGGAGCGGAGCGGAGTGTGGATCGGACCACTTTTTGGTTGTATCGAGAGTGTGTTTAGGGCAAAAGTGGGTGTGGAGAAGAAAAGCAAACGTAGTGCGAACGTCCAGAATTAGGGTTGACAAACTAGTGGATAACGGTGCGAGAATGAAGTACGCAGATGCTGTGAGTAAAGGGTTGAATGTGAATGAAACAGTGTGGAACGAACAAATAAAAGACACTGACGTTGAAAGTGCATGGATAAGCTTGAAAAACTCTGTTGTCAATTGTGCCGTGCGAGAGTGATTAGTAGTATAGCTATAGGGCTCCTGGGCCACTTTTCTACTACTTTTTCTACGAGTGTTTCTGCTCAAGGTCATCACATTGCCTACGTCAAAGTACACGGTTTCTCAAGGTCATCATCTTCAAGGTCACCTCGGCCACGTGGTAGGTGTGTAACCCCGCCTCTTCAAGGTCATGCTTGCACGAGTCCTTCAAGGTCAGTAGAAAAGTCACTAGAAAAGTTACTAGATTGTTGATTGTCCTGAAGGTCATTGCCCTCGGTCTCAAGCAAGTCTATGCATGTTTGAAGGCCACGCCCTATTCTGAGAAATCAGGAACAAAGGAGGCACATTGTTTAAAGTCTTTGCTTTCAAGGCCACATGAGAGAACAAAGACGATCTATTGTTTTGGCTGAGTCATAGCTTCTGAAATTCTAGGAAATCAAGAACAAAGACGATGCATTGTTCAAGCCGACGGTTCAAAGTCTATGCTTTCAAGGCCACATGAAAGAACAAAGACTATCTATTGTTCCGTTATTCTAAAAATAGATTGTTATCTCAATTCTAGGAAATCAATAACAAAGGCGATGCATTGTCGTCGGTTCAAAGTCTATTCTTACAAGGTCACATGAGAAATGAACAAAGACGATCCATTGTTCGGTTAGAAATAGATTGTTATCTCAATTCTAGGAAAGCAAGAACAAAGACGATGCATTGTCAACGCTTCAAAGTCTATGTTTACAAGGCCACATGAGAGAACAAAGACGATTCATTGTTTTGTAGGTTATCGTACACATCAGCTGTATCCTCAAAGTCATTACCCTCAGTCTCAAGCAAGTCTATGCATGTTTCAAAGCCACGCCTCCCAGTGCCCTCAGGTGGTCTAAAGAGGTGGCCGTTCCCCTAAACAGGTAGCCGTTTCCTAAAAACAGGTAGCCGTTTCCTATAAACAGGTAGCCGTTTCCTAAAACAGGGGGTCCGTTTCCCAAAACAGATAGCTGTTTCGCAACCGTTTCCCCCATACGAGAATGCGATCTATTGTTCAGGTCGAGTTAATACATCTCAATTCTAGGAAATCAAGAACAAAGACGATGCATTGTTCAAGCCGACGGTTCAAAGTCTATGCTTACAATTTTCAAGGCCACATGAGAGAACAAAGACGATTCATTGTTCTGGTTGATTTATAAAAAAAAAATTGATTGTTATCTAAATACACTTCGATTCTGAGAAATCAAGAATAAAGGCGATCCATTGCCAACGCTTCAAAGTCTATGCTTACAATTTTCTAGGTCACACGAGAGAACAAAGACGATCTATTGTTCAGGTCGAGATATAAAAATAGATTGTTATCTACATCTCAATTCTGAGAAAAATCAAGAACAAAGAGGGCTCATTGTCAACGGTTCAAAGTCTATGCTTACAATTTTCAAGGCACATGAGGGAACAAAGACGATCTATTGTTATGGATGAGTCATAGCTTCTAAAATTCTGAGAAATCAAGAACAAAGACGATGCATTGTCGACGGTTCAAAGTCTATGCTTACAATTTTCAAGGTCACACCTTTGAGAAATGAACAAGCACGATCCATTGTTCTGGTTGATTTATAAAAATAGATTCTAAATACATCTCTTTCAAGAACAAAGGTGATCCATTGTCAACGCTTCAAAGTCTATGCTTACAATTTTCAAGGAGAGAGAACAAAGACGATTCATTGCTGAGTCGTAGCTTCTGAAAAGGTGATCCGAACTTATCCGACCTTACCCGAACTTATCTCTATATAAGTAGATAAAGAACAGTCCCACGTCAGTCGATACATTACAATCGTCACAACAACAAATTACCTAAAGTAAAAAGCAACTATTATTACTTAATCACCAGTGTGTGCATCATATTTTTACAATCGTGACTAGAGGTTTTGTTGTAAACCGGAGAGCAATTTGTTAAACGTAAAGAGTAACTATTATTGCTTAATCTGTCTGTGCATCATATTTTTACAATCGTGACTAGAACCGTTGTGAAGAGCAATTTGTTAAAAGTTCATTGTTACGTGTGTGCTTCATATTGCTAGCTATGAGTATGCCAAGTAGTAGTGAGATGGTTAATTTTTACAAAGCGCATTGTTCCCTTATTGAAAACAAAAAAGGAATTTGCCAGGCACATCCGTATAGTTAACACCGATATCAAGCTATTGCAAGATATAATTAAACATAAAATTTATTATGAGACCAATGAAAGCTTGCTTAAGCTTGAGAGCAATTTAGCATTGCTCAAGTGCTATCTGGTTAGATTGAGACGGTTAAAGAACGCTTCAGGGAAAGTTGGTAGTGGAATTGTCAATAAAAAAGGTATGCATGAATTACGTTGACACCCCCTAGACTCATGTTTCAATGGTAGGTTGCTAACAGGAATTATAATCAATATGTCAAACATTAAGGACCCTTTGATATTTTTACTAAACACATATAATAGTTTTGCACGTAAGGTGAAATTAATGTTAAGGCAATCTATGCTAAAGGTAAATGTGGTCTTAGGCTGTAATTTCATGCAACCCCAAAATCATAGTATTGAGTTGAAGACTTTTGCCACAAAAAATTGCGTTATTGATATTTCAACCAATATACGTGTCTGGTACAATGAAAACGTGTATGATAAGTTACGGATAAAATTAGAGGAGTTTTCCGAAAGGGATTCCGGTTGGGCAGTACATGAAGTCTTACATTTAAAAGTGAATATTAATAGCTATGTCCCATTTAGAGGCGGTGATTCAACCTATGTTAAAGTTCCACACTTCATAGAAGTAAAGCATGCTGTTGTTAATGTTAAAAATAACGATGAGTATTGCTTCCTGTGGGCCGTTGTTTCGGCATTATATCCCGTTTCACAGCATTCATATCGGACTTCTAGTTATCCTCATTTTAGAGATGTTTTGAAGTATGATTCAATTCACTTCCCCATTCAGCTGGATGATGTAAAAAAAATTGAGAAACTAAACAACCTCGCAATTAATTTGTACTGCATAAATGGTAAAAAAGTTGAACCCTTTGTATTGAGTAATCAGCAAAGCGATAAAGAACCCATAAATCTTTTAATACTTTCTGATCAGGCCGCGGATAACACTGTATACCATTTCACATGGATTAAAAATATGTCAGCTTTATTTTCAAAACAAATATCGAATTATAAGGGCAAGAAATTTATTTGTTACCGATGCTTGAACAATTTTTCTTCAGATCGCCTTCTACAAAAACATACCACTCACTGTTAGCAACTTAATCAATGCTCTACTAGGCTGCCTACCGAAGCGGAAATGAATTTACAGTTCAAAAATTTCCCATTCCAAGAAAAGGTGCCATTTGTCATTTATGCCGATTTAGAAAGTATTTTAGAGAAGTGTGCAAATGGTATCGAAGGTAATACTCTATTTCACTCCAAACACACACCTTTCAGCATTGCCTACTATTTGAAGTGTTCATATGATGATTCTTTATCTCGATTTAGTCTTTATAGAGGAAAGGATTGCATTCAATGGTTTGTTAACGAGCTTCAAAATATTGCACATTGGGCTACCGAAATAATCAATCAAATTATTCCAATTGGTACTTTAAGTCTCAGTCAGGTTGAGCAATTTGAAAGCGCCACGATTTGTCACATTTGTCGGAAACCATTTACTACTTCTGATATAAAAGTTAGAGACCATAATCATCTTACAGGAGCATTTCGGGGGGCAGCGCACCAGGCATGTAACCTAAACTATACAGACTCCCACATTCTGCCAGTTGTGTTCCATAATTTATCAGGTTATGATTCTCATTTCATCATTAGAGAATTGGCTAGTGTTCCCGGTTTGATTTCACTGCTACCCATAAACAAAGGTAATCGAAGGCACCAAAATTAAGTTTAGATTTATTGACTCTTTCAGATTTATGAGCAGTAGTATTGAAAAGTTGTCAGATTATTTGAAGGATAGTAAAAAAATTATTTCCCGCGCTAGTTGCAACAATGAGGAGGAATTTTCTCTAGTAGTTCGCAAAGGTGTGTTTCCTTATGAGTATATTGATACGTGGGATAAATTAAACGAGACCACGCTCCCTCCTAAAGAAGCATTTTTTAGTCATCTTAATAATGAGGGAATCAGTGATGAGAGTTTTGAGCATGCGGTTAACGTTTGGAACAAATTTAGTATTAAATCGTTAGGGGAGTACTCAGATTTGTATTTAAAAACAGACGTTCTACTTTTAGCAGATATTTTCGAGAACTTTCGGCAAACTTGTATAAGTACTTACGAGCTTGATCCTCTACACTATTATACAGCTCCCGGTTTAGCATTCGATGCTATGCTTAAAATTACACAAGTAAAGTTAGAATTATTTACAGACATTGATATGTTAATGTTTATTGAAAGAGGGATTAGAGGTGGTGTAGCTCAATGTTCAAATCGGTATGCTAAAGCTAACAATAAGTACATGACGGAAAAATTTGATCCCACCTCCGAAAGTGTGTATTTAATGTACTACGACGTGAATAATTTATATGGAGCCGCCATGTCAGAATTTCTACCATTTGGCGATTTTTCTTTTGTTGATGAAGCTAATTTTGAAAGTTTAGATGTAATAAACCATCCTGATGATTCGGAAATTGGTTATATAGTCGAGTGTGATTTAGACTATCCTATAGAATTACATGAGAGTCACAGTGATCTACCGCTGGCACCCGAACATATGGTTCCACCCACGCCTGATTCAAAAATGAAAAAATTACTGCTTACCCTGTATCCAAAACGTAATTATGTAATTCATTATAGAAATTTGAAAGTATATTTAAAATATGGATTGAAGTTGGTAAAAGTACACCGTATATTACGTTTTAAACAGTCCCAGTGGTTAAAAAAATATATAGATTTAAATACAACCATGCGTCAGCAATCTCAAAATGAATTCGATAAAAATTTCTATAAATTAATGATTAATAGTGTTTTCGGAAAGCTGATGGAAAATGTACGTAAACATAAGGACATACGGTTAGTAACGAAATGGGAGGGTCGCTATGGTGCTGGTGCTTACATATCAAAACCAAATTTTCATAGTTGTGCAATATTTGACAATGATATGCTTATCATTCAAATGAATAAGCTTGAAGTATATTTCAATAAAGGTTTATTGAAATATATGCGGGATTCAGTGTTTTAGATGTTTCAAAAACTTTTTTATATAATTTTCATTACGGTTACACGGTACCCAAGTTCCATAATAATACTAAGCTCTTGTACACGGATACGGATAGTCTCATATACGCCTTTTCGGTTCCTGATATCTATGAATGTATTAAAGAGGACATTGATAAATTCGATACATCTGATTATAGTCCCGACAACATCTTTGGACTCCCATTAGTAAATAAAAAGGTCCCCGGCTTAATGAAAGATGAAAATCATGGCGAAATTATGGTTGAATTTGTACGACTTCGCGCGAAAATGTATGCTTATGCGGTTGATGAAAAGGTTGTAAAAAAATCAAAGGGTTCTACGCAAGCAAGCGTGAGGCAGATCACGATTAATGATTATAAACAGGTTCTGTTTGATGGTGGCGTAATAAGGCGCTATCAACATCTCATAAGATCAAAGAAACATGATGTGTTTACCATTAAACAAAATAAAGTCATACTCAATCCTTATGACGATAAACGCTTAGTCAATTTTGATTTCACTGATATTAGACCCTGGGGGTACAACTTTCAGTAAACAATGAGCAGGAAGAACTGCAGTAGTGATCAAATCTACAGAAAGTACCTGAAGCGTTCTTTGCCCTCCCCAGAAAGCTATACATTTATATTGAATATATTGCAACATATTCCGGATGAGTGTTTTAGGTGATGTAAATTCAAAGTGTGCAAATGAAGTAATTATTAATACATTATTTGATAGAAAAATTAGCTTAGACAATACTGTTAAAAGTTTTACGAAATTGTGTACCGATAAAGGTTCGTTCAAGGTGACAGATAAACCAGGTTTTTGCACGGCTAGCTCGGCGTGTGGGTGAGGGTCTATCGGGAAAAGCAGTTTCGTCTCCGTAGGTTACGCTATCTACCAAAGTCGAAATCGGGAAAATGTCACAATAGGTTCCGGTAGGCGCCAGGATATTCCAAAAGAACACACCAGGGTGTTTTAAAACGCGAAATGAACGACGGTACATAGTGGTCCGAATACCCAACTTACCACACTTACCCAATCGTAACGCTCGTAGATCCAGGTTTCCGCAATACTGCTTCACCTGAAAGGCTTCAAAATCTGCACCTTAATCTGATCAACTTACCACCGTGCAGCAGTAGTAAAATTCAATACTCAATACAAAACTCTAAGGTTCCCTCTACGTTAAATTACTAATCTCCCTTAAACAAGTCGAAAATAACACATACCAAAGCTGACTTCAGATTTCGAAGTTACACATGCTGTTTCTAAACTGGAAATAACGTTACGGTTAACTTAATCTGGTAACGAATACCAAACAACAAAACTTACCAAATCGTAACTCTCATTAGAATCTCAGGTTTCGCAATACTGCTTCTATTTGAAAGGCTTCAACATATCATGCACCCTTAATCTGATCAAGGCTTACCATCAGCAGTTAAAATTCAATTACTCAATACAAAACTCTAAGGTTCTCTACGTTAAGATTACTAATCGTCTATTAAACAAGTCAAAATGAAACACATTGACCAAACTGACTTCAATTCGGTAAACAGCATGTCAATTTGTATAAAACTGGTAAGTTACGTCTACGTTCTTAATCTGGTAACAAAACAAAACAAAACTCCAAATCTCTCATTGAAATCTGGCCATTTGAGCAACATATCATCATCCTTTGTCAAGGCTAAATTGTATTCAAAGATAATTACTCCAAAATAGTAACTTGAGATTAACGTCTATTAGCTCAAGTAAACAATTGACAATTTAAATTTAAACAGCATGTCAATTTGTATAAAATGAAAGTAAGTCTATTCTTAACTTTTACCTCATTGAAATCTGGCCAGTAAAACTATCTTAAGCTAAATTGTATTCAAAGAACATTCTATAAACTTGAATTACGTCTACGCAAGTCTCATAAAATAAAATGACAAATGGTAAGATTCTGTTACCTCTGCATAAAATATTAATGGTATCAAAACACTGTAAATGCAATAGAATTCCTAACAAAATAATTACTTCCAACCGGTTCCTTCGTTAACACACATTACATAAAATATTCCATATAAAACACAACCAAACCTTATTCTCAAAGGTCGCAAGACCAACAAACCGAATATAAATTAAATTACCTAGGTCCCACAGGAAAATAGGAGATGATCCTTGCTAAAGCGTCGTGTAAGGCTCGAGCGGGCCCACGGTCTTCGATGTTACTCCTTGATGACGGTAATACTGACTCGCATCAGGTCGCTACCACGTATTCAACTTGATTTTAAATTAATTTACAATAATGTCTCGTACCTTATTGAAGCAGCATTAACTAGTTTAGATCACTTTAATAATTTCTTTTAACTCAAAAATGTTATCCAAAATCCAATTTTGTGGTGCTCCTCATTTTCCCATGGTTGAAACTTATATGTAATGTTTTGTTCTAATAATACTTTAATTAAAATAGCGAGGTACTTGTAATTAGCATATGCTGCTGTCTCGATACATTCACTTATAGAAAGTGTCTTTATAAACAATATATTGTACGCTAACATTTGTACACACACAATGAATCACCCCATAATAACTTGTATATGTACATTTTAAGGTAAATTCATGTCATCTAAAATCCTATCTATATCATTAAAGGTTAACGAACCTTTATCGGTACACAATTTTGTAAAACTTTTAACAGTATTGTCTAAGCTAATTTTTCTATCAAATAATGTATTAATAATTACTTCATTTGCACACTTTGAATTTACACCACCTAAAACACTCATCCGGAATATGTTGCAATATATTCAATATAAATGTATAGCTTTCTGCGGAGGGCAAAGAACGCTTCAGGTACTTTCTGTAGATTTGATCACTACTGCAGTTCTTCCTGCTCATTGTTTACTGAAAGTTGTACCCCCAGGGTCTAGTATCAGTGAAATCAAAATTGACTAAGCGTTTATCGTCATAAGGATTGAGTATGACTTTATTTTGTTTAATGGTAAACACATCATGTTTCTTTGATCTTATGAGATGTTGATAGCGCCTTATTACGCCACCATCAAACAGAACCTGTTTATAATCATTAATCGTGATCTGCCTCACGCTTGCTTGCGTAGAACCCTTTGATTTTTTTACAACCTTTTCATCAACCGCGTAAGCATACATTTTCGCGCGAAGTCGTACAAATTCAACCATAATTTCGCCATGATTTTCATCTTTCATTAAGCCGGGGACCTTTTTATTTACTAATGGGAGTCCAAAGATGTTGTCGGGACTATAATCAGATGTATCGAATTTATCAATGTCCTCTTTAATACATTCATAGATATCAGGAACCGAAAAGGCGTATATGAGACTATCCGTATCCGTGTACAAGAGCTTAGTATTATTATGGAACTTGGGTACCGTGTAACCGTAATGAAAATTATATAAAAAAGTTTTTGAAACATCTAAAACACTGAATCCCGCATATATTTCAATAAACCTTTATTGAAATATACTTCAAGCTTATTCATTTGAATGATAAGCATATCATTGTCAAATATTGCACAACTATGAAAATTTGGTTTTGATATGTAAGCACGAGCACCATAGCGACCCTCCCATTTCGTTACTAACCGTATGTCCTTATGTTTACGTACATTTTCCATCAGCTTCCCGAAAACACTATTAATCATTAATTTATAGAAATTTTTATCGAATTCATTTTGAGATTGCTGACGCATGGTTGTATTTAAATCTATATATTTTTTTTAACCACGGAGACTGTTTAAAACGTAATATACGGTGTACTTTTACCAACTTCAATCCATATTTTAAATATACTTTCAAATTTCTATAATGAATTACATAATTACGTTTTGGATACAGGGCAAGCAGTAATTTTTTCATTTTTGAATCAGGCGTGGGTGGAACCATATGTTCGGGTGCCAGCGGTAGATCACTGTGACTCTCATGTAATTCTATAGGATAGTCTAAATCACACTCGACTATATAACCAATTTCCGAATCATCAGGATGGTTTATTACATCTAAACTTTCAAAATTAGCTTCATCAACAAAAGAAAAATCGCCAAATGGTAGAAATTCTGACATGGCGGCTCCATATAAATTATTCACGTCGTAGTACATTAAATACACACTTTCGGAGGTGGGATCAAATTTTTCCGTCATGTACTTATTGTAGCTTTAGCATACTGATTTGAACATTGAGCTACACCACCTCTAATCCCTCTTTCAATA
The DNA here is from genome assembly GCA_036346205.1 of Vesta saturnalis. Classification (NCBI taxonomy): domain Eukaryota; kingdom Metazoa; phylum Arthropoda; class Insecta; order Coleoptera; family Lampyridae; genus Vesta; species Vesta saturnalis. Next base: position 680,674 of record JARFJB010001008.1, on the reverse strand, counting down.
AACATTAACATATCAATGTCTGTAAATAATTCTAACTTTACTTGTGTAATTTTAAGCATAGCATCGAATGCTAAACCGGGAGCTGTATAATAGTGTAGAGGATCAAGCTCGTAAGTACTTATACAAGTTTGCCGAAAGTTCTCGAAAATATCTGCTAAAAGTAGAACGTCTGTTTTTAAAAACAAATCTGAGTACTCCCCTAACGATTTAATACTAAATTTGTTCCAAACGTTAACCGCATGCTCAAAACTCTCATCACTGATTCCCTCATTAAGATGACTAAAAAATGCTTCTTTAGGAGGGAGCGTGGTCTCGTTTAATTTATCCCACGTATCAATATACTCATAAGGAAACACACCTTTGCGAACTACTAGAGAAAATTCCTCCTCATTGTTGCAACTAGCGCGGGAAATAATTTTTTTACTATCCTCCAAATAATCTGACAACTTTTCAATACTACTGCTCATAAATCTGAAAGAGTCAATAAATCTAAACTTAATTTTGGTGCCTTCGATTACCTTTGTTTATGGGTAGCAGTGAAATCAAACCGAGAACACTAGCCAATTCTCTAATGATGAAATGAGAATCATAACCTGATAAATTATGGAATACAACTGGCAGAATGTGGGAGTCTGTATAGTTTAGGTTACATGCCTGGTGCGCTGCCCCCCGAAGATGATTATGGTCTCTAACTTTTATATCAGAATTAGTAAATGGTTTCCGACAAATGTGACAAATCGTGGCGCTTTCAAATTGCTCAACCTGACTGAGACTTAAAGTACCAATTGGAATAATTTGATTGATTATTTCGGTAGCCCAATGTGCAATATTTTGAAGCTCGTTAACAAACCATTGAATGCAATCCTTTCCTCTATAAAGACTAAATCGAGATAAAGAATCATCATATGAACACTTCAAATAGTAGGCAATGCTGAAAGGTGTGTGTTTGGAGTGAAATAGAGTATTACCTTCGATACCATTTGCACACTTCTCTAAAATACTTTCTAAATCGGCATAAATGACAAATGGCACCTTTTCTTGGAATGGGAAATTTTTGAACTGTAAATTCATTTCCGCTTCGGTAGGCAGCCTAGTAGAGCATTGATTAAGTTGCTAACAGTGAGTGGTATGTTTTTGTAGAAGGCGATCTGAAGAAAAATTGTTCAAGCATCGGTAACAAATAAATTTCTTGCCCTTATAATTCGATATTTGTTTTGAAAATAAAGCTGACATATTTTTAATCCATGTGAAATGGTATACAGTGTTATCCGCGGCCTGATCAGAAAGTATTAAAAGATTTATGGGTTCTTTATCGCTTTGCTGATTACTCAATACAAAGGGTTCAACTTTTTTACCATTTATGCAGTACAAATTAATTGCGAGGTTGTTTAGTTTCTCAATTTTTTTCATCCAGCTGAATGGGAAGTGAATTGAATCATACCAAAACATCTCTAAAATGAGGATAACTAGAAGTCCGATATGAATGCTGTGAAACGGGATATAATGCCGAAACAACGGCCCACAGGAAGCAATACTCATCGTTATTTTTAACATTAACAACAGCATGCTTTACTGCTATGAAGTGTGGAACTTTAACATAGGTTGAATCACCGCCTCTAAATGGGACATAGCTATTAATATTCACTTTTAAATGTAAGACTTCATGTACTGCCCAACCGGATCCCTTTCGAAAACTCCTCTAATTTTATCCGTAACTTATCATACACGTTTTCATTGTACCAGACACGTATATTGGTTGAAATATCAATAACGCAATTTTTTGTGGCAAAAGTCTTCAACTCAATACTATGATTTTGGGGTTGCATGAAATTACAGGCTAAGACCACATTTACCTTTAGCATAGATTGCCTTAACATTAATTTCACCTTACGTGCAAAACTATTATATGTGTTTAGTAAAAATATCAAAGGGTCCTTAATGTTTGACATATTGATTATAATTCCTGTTAGCAACCTACCATTGAAACATGAGTCTAGGGGGTACCAACGTAATTCATGCATACCTTTTTTATTGACAATTCCACTACCAACTTTCCCTGAAGCGTTCTTTAACCGTCTCAATCTAACCAGATAGCACTTGAGCAATGCTAAATTGCTCTCAAGCTTAAGCAAGCTTTCATTGGTCTCATAATAAATTTTATGTTTAATTATATCTTGCAATAGCTTGATATCGGTGTTAACTATACGGATGTGCCTGGCAAATTCCTTTTTTGTTTTCAATAAGGGAACAATGCGCTTTGTAAAAATTAACCATCTCACTACTACTTGGCATACTCATAGCTAGCAATATGAAGCACACACGTAACAATGAACTTTTAACAAATTGCTCTTCACAACGGTTCTAGTCACGATTGTAAAAATATGATGCACAGACAGATTAAGCAATAATAGTTACTCTTTACGTTTAACAAATTGCTCTCCGGTTTACAATAAAACTTCTAGTCACGATTGTAGAAATATGATGCACACACTGGTGATTAAGTAATAATAGTTGCTTTTTACTTTAGTTGTTGTTGTGACGATTGTAATGTATCGACTGACGTGGGACTGTTCTTTATCTACTTATATAGAGATAAGTTCGGGTAAGGTCGGATAAGTTCGGATCACCTTTTCAGAAGCTACGACTCAGCAATGAATCGTCTTTGTTCTCTCTCCTTGAAAATTGTAAGCATAGACTTTGAAGCGTTGACAATGGATCACCTTTGTTCTTGAAAGAGATGTATTTAGAATCTATTTTTATAAATCAACCAGAACAATGGATCGTGCTTGTTCATTTCTCAAAGGTGTGACCTTGAAAATTGTAAGCATAGACTTTGAACCGTCGACAATGCATCGTCTTTGTTCTTGATTTCTCAGAATTTTAGAAGCTATGACTCATCCATAACAATAGATCGTCTTTGTTCCCTCATGTGCCTTGAAAATTGTAAGCATAGACTTTGAACCGTTGACAATGAGCCCTCTTTGTTCTTGATTTTTCTCAGAATTGAGATGTAGATAACAATCTATTTTTATATCTCGACCTGAACAATAGATCGTCTTTGTTCTCTCGTGTGACCTAGAAAATTGTAAGCATAGACTTTGAAGCGTTGGCAATGGATCGCCTTTATTCTTGATTTCTCAGAATCGAAGTGTATTTAGATAACAATCAATTTTTTTTTTATAAATCAACCAGAACAATGAATCGTCTTTGTTCTCTCATGTGGCCTTGAAAATTGTAAGCATAGACTTTGAACCGTCGGCTTGAACAATGCATCGTCTTTGTTCTTGATTTCCTAGAATTGAGATGTATTAACTCGACCTGAACAATAGATCGCATTCTCGTATGGGGGAAACGGTTGCGAAACAGCTATCTGTTTTGGGAAACGGACCCCCTGTTTTAGGAAACGGCTACCTGTTTATAGGAAACGGCTACCTGTTTTTAGGAAACGGCTACCTGTTTAGGGGAACGGCCACCTCTTTAGACCACTTGAGGGCACTGGGAGGCGTGGCTTTGAAACATGCATAGACTTGCTTGAGACTGAGGGCAATGACTTTGAGGATACAGCTGATGTGTACGATAACCTACAAAACAATGAATCGTCTTTGTTCTCTCATGTGGCCTTGTAAACATAAACTTTGAAGCGTTGACAATGCATCGTCTTTGTTCTTGCTTTCCTAGAATTGAGATAACAATCTATTTCTAACCGAACAATGGATCGTCTTTGTTCATTTCTCATGTGACCTTGTAAGAATAGACTTTGAACCGACGACAATGCATCGCCTTTGTTATTGATTTCCTAGAATTGAGATAACAATCTATTTTTAGAATAACGGAACAATAGATAGTCTTTGTTCTTTCATGTGGCCTTGAAAGCATAGACTTTGAACCGTCGGCTTGAACAATGCATCGTCTTTGTTCTTGATTTCCTAGAATTTCAGAAGCTATGACTCAGCCAAAACAATAGATCGTCTTTGTTCTCTCATGTGGCCTTGAAAGCATAGACTTTAAACAATGGGCCTCCTTTGTTCCTGATTTCTCAGAATAGGGCGTGGCCTTCAAACATGCATAGACTTGCTTGAGACCGAGGGCAATGACCTTCAGGACAATCAACAATCTAGTAACTTTTCCAGTGACTTTTCTACTGACCTTGAAGGACTCGTGCAAGCATGATCTTGAAGAGGCGGGGTTACACACCTACCACGTGGCCGAGGTGACCTTGAAGATGATGACCTTGAGAAACCGTGTACTTTGACGTAGGCAATGTGATGACCTTGAGCAGAAACACTCGTAGAAAAAGTAGTAGAAAAGTGGCCCAGGAGCCCTATAGCTATACTACTGTGATTGTAGGTAGACAGAAAAAATGTGCTTGGTGGAATGAGTTGATAAAAAAGGCAGTAAGTAAGAAAAAAGATGCGTACATGGCAATGATTGCTGCAAAAAATGAGACTAAGAAGAAACGATTGTGTGAGGTCTACAGATTAAGAAACAAAGAAGCGAAGGAGGCAGTGAGAATAAGTAAAGAGGAAGTGATGGCTGTGGAGGGACAGAAAATGCAGAATGATTTTGAGGGAAACAAAAAACTCTTCTGGAAATGGGTCAAAAATACTAAACGTGGCCCAAAACAGAACGCTGCAGGAGTGATGAATGATGAACGAAATAGTATGGGACGATTGTGAAGTGAGGAAATGCTGGCAAGAATATTTCGGAAAGCTGTACAGTAGTGAAGAAAGGAGAGTAGAGTATTTACTCTGCAAGATGAAATTGTGGAGCAAGTGGGCGAGCTGGTATATCTCGGTAGAATGTTTACTGCAGATGGTACAATTGAGAGCGAGATTGGACGAAGGGTCAATGCTGGAAGGAAAGTGATTGGAAGTATGTAGACGATAATGAGAAATGAAAGCATGAGCCTAGCTGCGAAACGAGCAATCTATAATGGCGTATTCGTCCCGTCAGCACTGTATGGAAGTGAGACATGGGTATGTCAAAAAAGCACGAAAAAAAAATAAATGCCGTGGGTATAAGATTCCTGAGAAGCGCATGTGGTAAAACGAGACGGGACAAGATAAAAAATGAATGCATAATGAGGGAGTGTGGTGAGAAAAAGACTATGATGGATAGATATAAAAGTTGTACATTACGTTGGTTTGGTCACATTGACAGAATGAACAACGTAAGAATAACGAAACAAATATGTGTGGGTGAGGTTAGGGGAAAGGCCGGGCCTGGTAGGCCGCGTAAAACTTGGCTGAATGTAGTAGAATCTATGATAAAGGAAAGAAAGGTAAGGAGTTTTAAAAACAGTATGAATCTTGCGGAAGCTAGGGAGGTATGCGGAGATAGGAAAACATGTAGAAAGATTGTGAATGAAAAATAAATAAGAGGCAGGGATTGTTTTGCCTATCCCGCAAGGGAATGGCGTGAAGGTTAAGTTATGTCTTTAGCAGTAGCACTGCGCATAGGGTGAATCAAAGTAAATTTAGTAAACCAGTCACAAATAACTAATAAAACTGTATTACCACTCTTCAATCTTGGAAAAGGACCCACTAAATCAATGAAATACATTGAAAAGGATCAGAAACATTTTTCTCTTTACACATAAAACCATAATGATTAAACTGTGCAGACTTGCTTTGGTTACACATATTGCAATTCCTAACGTATTTGGAAATGTCGGACTTCATTTTTGGCCAATAATAAAATTTTTTAATTTTTGAAAAAGTTTTAAAAACACCAAAATGTGATGATATAGGATTATCATGCAATTTTTGTAAAACATATTTCCTTAAATATTTCGGAATAACTAACGTCCATTCCACTAAATTGGAGTCGATGTTTAAATCATTTGAAATAAATTTGTAGAGTTTATTATCTTCAAATCTCCAATCAATTCAGGATTTTTAGAAACGTTGGCTAACATTTTCTTATACCAATCGTCTAAATCTACTGCAGAAAATTTTAAAGAACTAACTTCCAAAGGTGCTCTAGAAAGTACATCAGGAACAACATTTAATTTACCTTTTCTATGAATAATTTCAAAATCAAATTGTTGAAGTTTAACACTCCATCGAGCCAATCGACCTGAAGGAGTTTTTAAATTATTGAGCCAAATAAGTGAATGATGATCAGTAATAACTTTAAAATGGGTACCTTCAATATAAGGTCTAAACTTTTGAATTCCAAAAATAACGGCAAGTAATTCACGCTCTGTAATTGAATAATTTTGTTCGGCTTTATTTAAAGTACGAGAACCATAAGCAATGATAACCTCATCCTCCTTTTCACCTTGGGGTAAAACACATCCAACACCACAATTGGAAGCATCACATTGTAAATAAAATGTTTTAGAAAAATCAGGACTCGCTAAGATAGGAGCGTCAACTAATAGAGATTTAATTTTCAAAAATGAATCGTTCGCTTCGGTATTCGATAAAACTTTTTGAGATTTCTTCTTACCTTTCAATAAATTATTAATCGGAGCTAAAATTGTGGAAAAATCATGAACGAAGTGTCTATACCAAGAACACATTCCAATAAAACGTTTAACTTCTGTAAAAGTATGTGGTTGAGGAAATTTAGTAATAGCTTCCACCTTTGAAGGATCAGTGTGGAGACCATTCTTAACGATAATAAAACCAAAATTGGATAATTGAGGTTTACAAAATTCACACTTATCTAAATTAATATTTAATTTGGCATCATTAAACCTTTTAAAAACTTCTCTTAAAGTAGTAATATGTTCCTTAAATGTACTTGAAAATGTAATGATATCATCCAAATAAACAAAAACTGATTGGGATAAATCATGTCCTAAAATTGAATCCATAAATCGTTGTAAAGTACTGGGTGCGTTGATAAGTCCCATGGGCATAACAGTATACTCAAATAATCCTCTACGTGGAACAGTAAAAGCAGTTTTTTCACAACTTTCCGGGTCTAAAGGAATTTGCCAAAGAGCTTTCTTTAAATGAATTGAAGTTAAATAACGAGCATATCTTAATTTATCCAAAATATCATTTAAAAATGGTAAAGGGTAAGCATCTTTTTTAGTAAATTTCTTCGCATCAAAATAAACTCTGAATTCACCTGACTTCTCTCGAACCAAAACCATTGGAGAATTCCAAGGAGAAGAACTGGGTTTAATAATTCCTTGCTCTAACATGTCATCAATTTCTCTGTTCGCATGCTCCAACATAGCAGGAGATAATGGATAATAACGTTGTTTAATTGGCATTGCTTCACCAGTATTAATTAAATGAATAACTTTATTTGTTTTACCTAACCTCGAATTTGATAAGGTTTTAAAAATGTCAATAACTTGATTTAATTCAAAAATTTGATCATTATTAAGACCATCAATATTCTTAATCATTGAAAAAGTTGTCTTCGCAGAGTTTGCAACGAAAGAATTTACACCAAAGTCAGCTTTAATTTCAAATAATTGACAAACATCTACTCCCAAAGTAATCGCAGTAGTAATAGATTCAGAAACACAGAAATAGTTTTAGTGATAACATTAATAGTCAAAGAAAAATCAACACTTCCCAAAGTGGATTGTAAAGAACCATCAGCAATAATAATCAATGATGAAAAAGGTGAATTCCTATTTAATTTTAAATCATATTTATCAATTAAATACAAAGCAGGCTTACCTAAAATTGTAACGGTAGCTCCACTATCTAATAAAGCAACAAAATATTCATTAAAAATCTTCACATTAATAAAAGGTCTAATATCATTATTTTTTTCAACGAATTTGGAACAAGTTTTTGCAGTTCCTTAAAATTTATTAACTGTAATTAACCATTCTTTAAAAACATGCTTGTCAGCCTCCGAAAAATCATAAGGAATGTGTCGACTAACAGAACACTTCCCACTTACTTTTGAAAATTTACACTTCGGACAATTAGTAAAAGTAACATGGGAATACCCACATTTAAAGCAAAAGATTTTATCATCACTCTTGTCACAGGTGTGATAGGTATGACCCAACTGTTTGCACTTAAAACATGTTGAAAATTTAGCTGTATTAATTTTTGAATTATTAAAAGTTAAATTTGTATTTTTTGGCTTAGCACCAGTAAAATTGACTTTAGGTTTAATATTTTGATTCAATGTAGAAGATTTGGGTTTGTATTCAGATTGTCTCTGTGAATCTGAAGTAGAATTAAATTTGAATTTAGAATTCTGAGATTTCACTTGCTGTAATTTTTTACATAACTCAACTAAAGGGAAAATATCAGTAACAATAATAAAAGCTAACCGAGTAGCGAACCAAGGTTGTAAATTTTTCATAATAATTTTTAATTGTTCACTCTCAGAAGGAGGAACGTCTAATTGTGAAAATAAGTTAACCATTTCGGAAATAAAGAGAGTTGGAATTTCATCAAAAGTCTACTACTCTTAATTTCATTTAACCAAACTTCATCTTGTCCTTCGGGTAAAAAGTCGGTTTTTTAATTTAGAAATAAGTTGGTCCCACGTATGAATTAAGGGCTTAATCGCTCTGAACCATATTAAACCTTTTTCTGAAAATAAATCAACACCAGATAAAAGCATCTCTGACTTCGAAATGTTTCGTGCTATCATCAACTCCTCAAATCTTTGAATAAATATAAAACTTTTAGATTTAATTTATAAACAGGAACAGAACTTTTAGAAACTTGTAAATTTTGAATTAATTTGGAAAAATCTTCAGCTGGAATACTAACTGAAGTATTAATATTGTCGTTAGGTGACATAGAAATATTAGAAGTGTCTAAATATGGTAACTCATTATTCAATTCAATATTTTCGTTAATAGATTCAATTAATTCTATTGATTCATTACATAAAGTTAACAATTGATCGTGTAAATACAAAAATTCATTATCCAAAATGGCTTAATTCAAACGTTTCAAAATATGCAATAAACGAGTATGAAGTCTAAGGCTTAACTTTATATAAATGTAATAAAGATTGAATGTTATGAAGTTTATCTTTTAATAATTCCATTTCGATGGTTTGGTTTATTTCAATTTTCTTATACGAATCAAATAATTTTGGATCAATCCTTTCTAAATTTAATTTACGCCTTAATAATTTACGTTTCTCATCAACGGTTAACCTTTCCGCACATTAACATTTCTAAAATTTAACTCTATTAATAACTCATCACTACGTAGAGCATCTACTAAATAATTCAAATTTGACATTGTAACGAATAATACACAAACAATAAAATTTCACTAATTATAAACACAATAAAAATATCCAATCGTAATAATAAATTGTTACAATACCTTTAAAATGGTCAACTTTAATAATCGAAACTGAAACAAACAAGAGCGAAAATAACCAGCATTAATGGTAATGAAAGCAAATCAAGTCCCATGCTCGATGCGCCAGTGTAAAATAGTGGTGATGGTAATCGTATAAAGTTTAAAAAGTGTTTTAATAATATAATTAAGAAATAAGTGTAAAAATTCTTCAAAAACAAATCGTTAAACTAACTGGAGATACAAACCATTCACCAAAAATAATGCCTTTGTCCCAGTCGGTATAGGCCAGTTCAATCTTTTGATTTGCTTAATTACTGCTAAATCCTGCTTGATTATTTCCACTTAAATATAAATATAGTAACTGCAATTTAACAATAATAAAAATAATCTCGGACGCCAAGGTTGTTTACAATAAAAATTTTATTGAAATGTAAAAAATAAAAAATATATACAGACTATGTTTATTAACAGTTAAAATGATAGGGTTAAATAAAATATATCTTAAAAATAGCCTTAAATTACTAAAAAATCATTAAAAATACCTGTTACAAAATATAATACATCTTCTTGAGAACCTCTAGTATTATAAAAAATAATGCAGAAATGCAAACCAAGGTGACGTAATCCTTGTGTCAATGTTGCGCAATATATTGCAATAACAATGTTTTTATGTTGTCAACCACACCCAAACTGGAATTCTATTTCTTATAAATTTTTTTCTTAAAATTGAGTAAACCAATATTTATTACATTTTCTTGAAATTTTGAATGCAAAAATTGCAATCATAAAATGAAAGCGTACGTAACAGTAGAATTAATTGTGCAATCAAAAGCGGTAAAATTAAAAGTAAAAAAAGAAAGTAAAAGTGCCTGAAAAGAGCAAATGTTTTAATTTTTAGTATTACGAGTTACTTTATCTTACCATTAGACGAACGAAGAACGTAAATTACGGTATATTTTAATACAACTCAAAATGGGTTGTTACAAACCTATTAAAATTATTGAATTCATTACAAATAAAACTCACTCCTACTTTCACACGTTTGATTTTTAAAGCAAATGGTCATTATTTATATTGCAAAATTAATTCATTTGCGTCATTATTAAATTATAATTGTATACAAATTTTATATCGTACGAGAAATTTACATTTTAATATATACATATATATATATATATATATATATATATATATAATATATATATATATATATATATATATATATATATATATATATATATATATATATATATATAAAATGCCTGACGCATGTATCTTTTATGACCGTATCGTTTGTGGAATATCATTCACACTTCCAGTAACAATGGACGTTGATCAATTAAAGCAGTATTGTTTCTAGAAATTACAATTACTACAAATTAAAATTATAGGAATGTAAAACTTTCTTTTAACAATGACTAATTTAGAAAATAATTAGTTGAGCTTATTGTAATTGCTTTACATATATTGTAAATGGACATCGTTACAGGGCCTTTAATTATTAATGTTGGAAATGATACTGATAGTGATAGTGATTTCGGGTTCAGTTGTAGTTCGGACGATAATTTCAATACCCCGTTGTCATTACTCTCGATTCTCTCAAATTTAATGGTGCTTATTAAGTATTACTATTTTTTTATTAGTTCACAATTAATTTATTTCATCACATAAAGTTTGAGGTAATAGTATATTACGTAATAAGTGTTGTAAAAGGCATATTACGCACGAAAATTATGCACGCAGCCGCGTAGCGGCGAGTGCATAATCCCATGAGTGCGTAATTGCTTTACAACACGTATTACGTACTATACTTTACCTACGACCATAGACACTGTGCCAAAAAAGTCTGGACTATTTTTAATATTTTCATTTTTATCAGGTATTCATTTTTATCAGGTATTGTAGATGATGCCTAAACACGTCAATTTTTTGTTGTTCATTTCATGTATACATAGAGATCTAAAAACTAGTAATCTTCATTTCTTTAAATGGGATACTCTGTATACTATTGCATCTTCAGATTTTTGATCAATTTTATCTCAAACAATTTTACAAAATTATGTCTCACAACTTTGATGATCATACACCATATAATTCGTTCTATTTACGACTACGTTGGTTTAATTAACATTAGAAACATTATAATAATTATTTATGGTTACTGTACAATTATCACGTATATTAGAAGTATCTCGATTTGTCGATTCATATGACATTGTAATATTTTCATTTGTTAATATAGTCAAACTGTGCGTTTTGTTTACGAAAACTGTGCGATTTGTTTACCATGCGTAATGACGAATTTAATGAGGCTGTGTCGTGTGTTTTCGTCTATTTTCTACAGTGGTCGTAGGTAAAGTATTATATTGTAGGTATTCAAATTCGAAATAACAGATCGCTCTATATTTATTTTATTATTTGACTGGTTCTTTAATAGTTATTGTTATAGCATAATAGTATTGATAGTATGATTGCGCCTTTTTTTATATTGTGTACCTACTAACAGGGAAAGTAATAAATTATACTTTATTCTCTACCAACTTATATTAGTTGCTAGTACTGCCCACTGCCCGGAGTGTACTATTGCCGGTACACGCATTCAAATTCTATGAACTGCTACGTTTTACTTGCGCGAGATTTTCAAGCTTACGATGGACGGTCTATATATATATATATATATATATATATATATATATATATATATATATATATATATATATATATATACAATGGACCGTAATTTATCTAAGGACTTACCTTTTATATTCTGCTCCATTCACTATTGCACATATAGGACTAACTATGGGAAGGAGGGATGAATTTTGCATACATAAATGGTATGTAGTTTAATTCCTTTATACGCGATTTCGTACATTCGTGTTAAACTCAGCGTCTACTCTCAATCCGGAACAACGCGATATTACTATACTACTAATAATAATAGGATTTCTAAAATTTTCTCATATGTACAATATTAACATTGCAAAAATTTAAAATAAAATCCCAGCATTTATCTACCATCCTTAAACTAGTACTCAAATTAAATTATAATCGGCCACAACAATATACAAGGCAACGAACAAAACCAATGTGTATAAAGTATGAAAACATATTTGAAGGTACATGTATAGAAGTTATCATTTTATGTCTTTGTAAGATTGTAGGAAAAAAAGCCGGGAAAATAAAGCCTTTAAAAAAAAGCCGGAGGAAAAAAGCCGCTGAAGAAAAAGCCGGTATATGAAAAATATTTTATTAAATTTCATCCATTTTCATAAACTAATTATCTTTTTTTCTAGTATCTATATATTAATCACTCCGGTCTAAATCTAATGGTATAATTAACTCTCAAAAAGTCTTCTAAACTGCGCTCGCCATTTGCGGGTTGTCGGCAAAGATCTGCCAACCGCGATTGCATTACGTCGCAAGCATTCCTTTTCTTCTTTTTTTGAGTTACCCAAGATTTTGTTGTTCAACTTTGGCGCCTAAATGTGGCGCATTCTAACGCCCCCTCCCCATTTGCTTGATTACCACCTCGCCCAAAGGTTCCGGAAACGTAAGTGGTATCAAAGAAATCTAAGAGATCTTCAGCTTCCGGAGGTACAATTTCTCTCAGGTACGCCATTTCTTGTTGTATACCACCCAGAGGGAGAAACGCCAAACCGTCAATCATCCTGCAAAAACGGTTGAGGTTATCGTTTTCTCTGTACTGGATTTCAAGTCCCAATTGTTGAATTTTACGATGTGTGCTTTTAGCCAAATGATAAAAGCACCCCGTATGGTAACATGTTCTCCAATAATAGTTTTCATGGCTTCCATTGTACCTTTGTCGAAGTCGAAGTCTAAGTGAATCGTCGTAGGATCGGGACACAGGTCTCTCTGGCTCTACTGATCAATGATACATTGTAGCATCTCTTAATACCTACTTTGAGTTTTCTTTTGTAATAAACAGGAAGCTGCTGTGGTGAAAATTACATTCACTCGAATCCAACTGCACGAAGAGGGATGACGTAACCGAAAAGTTTCCGTGTATGTACCACTCTGTTGGCTCTGCCAGATGTTGTAAGGCTGAATCCGCAGCAAAAATTATTATTCTCTTTGGAGCCTCAGGGCCATTATCACTCAACAAAAATCTTTCAGCCTGGACTCCGGTAGTAGTCCATTCACATAGAAAAATATATAAATAATTATTCACATGAAAAAAACCGGCGCACCTTCAATGACGAGGCTTCTTAAAGTTGTTGGTATCTTCGGAACATTTCTGAACTTTTGATTCCTGAGAGTTCTTGTTGTAGAATCTTCTAAAGACATTCGTGCACGCGTGGAGATTTCTGCGAAAATTTGCACGGGGTTGGCTAAAGCGTCTTTGGCCCTGGCTTTCATGATTTGCAGCGTCTTTGCTAGTTTGACGGACTCCTCATCACTAGGATGATTGTGTTCATTTTTTAACACGGGACTGGTTTATCCACACTAGTGATCAAGGACAATAGAATAATTTTAGTATATTTTTGGCCTTGCAAAATTTGATGGTGCACATAGATATCAGTGATTCTAGTCACATAAATATTTTCACAATCGATTAAATCTTAAGAATTATTAAAGAGTCATTAAAAAAAATTACCTTGAACGAACTAGATTCAGAACATCTTCATCGTATAACTCCTTTGCGATTCCGGTGTGTTACATACATATATTCTTCATAGCACACTTTGTCACAACCTTTATTCAACTTTATGATTTCGATGATGCGACCGCTACCAAAAAAACTAACAATATGTTGAAATTTAAGAACTAGGCAATTAATATATGACCTTAGAGTAATTATCTTGGAATTGTACTAATTCTTTTGTCTAATGTCTCATTAATCTGAGTATTTGGAATTTCTAAACATATGTATTAATCACAAAAACGACGCTAATTATATTTTAAGTGGCCTTCAAGAAAATTTATATTATCTGATTTGTAATGACGTAAATCAGTTTTCACATTCCTTATTGCATGATATGCAGTAAAATATTTAAATTTAAATTTTCGAGGACCTTTTGTCCAGGAATCGGTTCCAGTGGGAATTTTGTGAGCGGCTATTTTTCTCCGGCTTTATTTTCCACGGTTTTTTTCCGCCACCCGTTTGTAAATATTTATTTATGTATTACAGGGTAAATTGGATTTTAACTGGATTTGTGGAAAGAATTATGGGCCACAAATAAATAAACGTTGTGCGCGCGCGCGCGCGTGTGTGTGTTTATGAATAAAATGTATTATTTTAATTGTGTTAAATATTTGTTTGATTATATTTATTATTTGAGTTATACGAGTGAAATCAGTTGCCAGTCGACTACAGGTAAGGAGCGGCTATTGAGAGAGACAGCTTAGATCTTCAAGTACTTCCTGGCTCAAGTACATGCGTTAGTAGTGAGTCAGTGGCGCTCAGAATTAAGTTACCATCTTACGAGTTTTTATGAAAAGAACCGCACGGCCTCACCGGCTACAAATCAAAGAGCATAACGGCAAACACATTATCGCACCTCTCATAGGTCTGACTGAGCTTGACATTTCTAGACATCAGATCAGACAATTGGTAACTGCCTCTAAACTTAGAAAAAGGTGTAATAAATGGAGTAAGTAAAAGACTACATCGGGTGTTTTACCTGCCGTGAAGTCGTTTATTGGTGTAAATGTGGTGTTGTATGTTTAACTTACACGCAGTTGACTGCAGATTGAGGCAGTAATAAATCCTAGTGGATAAGATAAGAGCAGGCCGGTTTGGGCTCTCGAAAGAGACTAAGTGGAAAGAGAGTGAACAAAACACGCCTGAGTCTCCAAAGAGACCCAGGGGAATGAGTTGAGGTGACCCAACGGAATGAGAGCGCGTCTCGCGATTTTATTTAGAATCCGCGATGAGCGGAGACGGCTTCTGGTTGGGATTCTAATGCCGTAATTGGCGGATAGACTGGTGGGGACACTGACGTGAAAAAACCCTC
Organism: Vesta saturnalis; assembly: GCA_036346205.1. Classification (NCBI taxonomy): domain Eukaryota; kingdom Metazoa; phylum Arthropoda; class Insecta; order Coleoptera; family Lampyridae; genus Vesta; species Vesta saturnalis. Next base: position 665,439 of record JARFJB010001008.1, on the reverse strand, counting down.
AACTTTTTGAAATTCACGTCGGAGAGGATATAAATTCATTATTTGATGATTTCTGTAAATTTTGATTAAACAGGATAATTAGCAAATAATTAATTCAAAAAAAATTTGGTAAAGTCGGCTCGATCTTCACAAACATTTTTACCTGTCTCGTACTACCCGACAACCCGTCCGGTGCTACTAGACTTCACATAAATAGCGTAACTGATCCAGTAATGGACACCCTTTAGGATTTTTGCACTTTGACAGAGTGTAAAAATTCAAATATCAACGTAATTTCTTTTTTTAAATTCTCAGTATATGCATAATTTATGTACATTTTGAGTAGTACAAAGTAGCTTAGGATTTATTTATATTTATAATTGTTATAATATATTTATTAAAAATATGTCAGTGTATCTAGTAATGGACATAGATGTGCCAGTAATGGTCATTGGTAAAATTTTAATATATTTATTCATATTTTTCCATTTTAGCTACATAATAATGACCTCTATTATTTTTTTATTGTGGTTTATCAATTGTAGAAATTATCTCATTTTTAAAATAATATAAAATGTCGTCTTTAGGAGGCCACTTCCAAGCTCCTACACTGGCTTTAACCATTACTTTGATGTCTGCTCCTTCTGGATCACATTTCATAACAACGCCTGTAAAAGTGATAAAAAATTAAAGTGCGATTAAACTACCTTAACGGCAATGCTTACCTGGATAATAATTGTCATCGTATCTGGCAATTACGTATGATCCACATTACAATTGAAGTGGACTTTCACCACTTATATTCATGTCATCATCATCATTATAGGTAATCTCTTCAGAATCAGATGAGGTGTCATATGCTAGTTCTTCTATCTTTTTGGGTATGGATTTTCTTTCCTTGCTGTCCTTATTCTAATTATCATAAAAATCTCTATAAGATTTATCAGACACTACCATGGGAAAAGATGTTCTTTTCCTTTTTGGTGCAACTTCTTTCTCTGGGGTTTTAGGAAACATCAAAGAGCGTTTAAAAGGAGTGGGCACCTTCCACCCGAACTTCCTTCATATTTTTTAATTCCTTTACCAATAGGTGAACTATTATTTTTTTGTTCAATATCAGTTCTGCTTGGACCAGGGAACGAGTTATTTCTTCGTTCAATATTAGTAGTACTTGGACCAGGGATGGAGTCATTATTTCTTTGTTCATTATCACTTATTAACATCATCATAAATTTGTGGGCTCACTCGCTCATCAAGTAAACCTGATGTAGCATTGTCAGCCGTCGGAGCATAGGATATGCTGTTCCTTTGATCTATGCTATTTTCAACAGTTTTTGTTAAATCTCTGTTACCATGAGTGTCACTATTATCCATTTTGTAGATTCTTCACGAAAATTACGAAGATCTTCTTCACTGATCTTTTCCTCAACGGCAATTAGAACCTGCTTTTTATATGAAAAGTTATTGTTACGACTTGCTGCAGTTGGAAAATTGATTGGAGTTCGGTTTGGGATACACTTTGATTTGTCTACATTATTTTTATCAAACGGAAAAATACCACTCTTTCTAAAACCATTTTTTATTGTTTTTTCAGTAGCATATTCTTCAAAAACTGTACTAAGTATAGAACCAAATGTATAGCGCGTCACATCCTTTGGAAAACTGTCAATTTTCCATTTTCTGACTGCTGATACACATCCTGATTTTAACGGTTTGAATATTGCAACATCCGCTGGTTGCATTATGTGGGTAGTGTTTGAGGGCAATGCAATTAAAATAATTCCGTTATCGTCGCAAAAATGGCTCACTTGTTGTGTAAGATGTGAACGATGCCCATCTACAAAAATGCGACTGGTTTCTGAATATTGTTTTGGTTTAAATATGAAAAGAAGTGGTTTGCCATATACTCATAGAAAACCTCGGAATTTATCCAACCGGAGTCAGACCTACCTAGTGCCCAATCTTCTGGCACTGAATCAACTATTACTTTGGGCATTTTTTTGTATGGGAAAATTATCATAGGAGGAACTCTTTTCCCATCAGCTGAGAAAGCCGCTAAAACAGTAAGTTGCTCTTTCACTTTGGACGCGTTGATAGAAATCTTCGGACATTTCTGTGGGCACTAACACTTTACCACTTTTTGGACAGAGATTAAACCCTGCTTCATCAGCATTAAATATAAGGCTACTGTCTTGCAAGACGTCCATCAAATTGTTTTCTTCAAAGTAAGATTTTATTTCATCAACCTTTGAACCGATGTCAATAAGTTATTCTTGTGCACTGGAAAACCTTTTTTGGCCATATTCAGTATCCATTCCACTAGTGTTTGTTCTTTAGCATCAGATAATTCTGTTGGTGGACCCATTTTCCGATGCAATAGAACATTGCCGGATAATTTTCTTATTAAAGTACTGCGAGGAACGTTAAATTGTCGAGCAGCTTGTTTTTTATTCAATTCTTCCCCTACAGCCCTAACAGCATTCTGCATGTCTTCCTCTGTATAACTAAAAAATTGGTGTAAAATCGGCGTAGGGGAGGTCCGGCTACAGTGGCCACCTTTTCATATTTTGTCTTCAAACTTTGAGTCTTGTATAAATTTTCGTTCATTACACTTTCAACATTAACTATTCAGTACTAAAACTTAAATATTTCCTGTAATTTTTGAGTAAAATTTGTTTTTGTAAGTATATACAAAATGGCCACTGTACCCTCCATGTAGGGTACAGTGGCCCTATGTTGTAAGAGTTGGGTGGCCACTGTTCCCTAATTAGAAATTAACAAAATAAATACATACAGCCATTGCTTTAAAAGTACCTATAATAATTTTAAGTGGATATTACATCACTAAATGCAAAAAAAGAGATATAACTAAATGATTTTCAAAGATTAATTGACATTGTACAAAGAAATATCAATGGCAAATCTGTAAGTCGTGCTTGTTCTAGCCGTTCCTCCGGATAAATTTGGATCAGGTAAGTGCAATTATATGTCTTTAAGCAAAACAATACTTGCATCTTCAACGATTGGGAAAACGAACGCATTTCCTTGCTTTCGTAGAAAATTAATTTCATACTCTTGGTTACTAATTTTCTTTAACACCTTGCCCACGTAATATTTGCAAGTCTTTTTTGTAGGAAATTTGGCCAAGACAAAGGATTGTGCACTAATGTCACTTAGATCTTTAGAATCCTTTACGATATCATCAATTTCTTCACACCAATCAACATCATCGGAGTCTGTTAAATCAGATAAGTTCATATTATCTTCCTCAGAGCTCGATACATCGACAATCTCTCGTAGTTTGGGCTTTTTAACAATTAATTGATGCCTATTCTCGTCAAAACATTTGCGCTTCACTTCAGCTGCGTTGTTTTTTCTCAGCTTAGATGCTTTATTATAGTCTACTCTTAATATTTCGTAAATTGTAGTATCCGTCAATACCTCCGTCGATTTCTTTTTCCCTTTTCTGGGAATCTTTGTATTATTATTTTTTTTAACTGTTGGATAAGGCTGTACAATTTCTGGTGGTATAAATTCTTTCTCCGATGTCCTCTGTTCAATCATTTCTTTTTGCACTATTATGTCCTCTCCAGGTTCAATGTCAGAATCAACAGTTTCCTCTGAGATAGCTGCTTTTTCTTGAGTGTTTAAACCTGGTTTTATGTTTTTCCCACAACTGGTGCTTGGTTGGAATTCTTCAAAACTGGCGTTAGGTTAGGATTCTCCTAAACTAGTTTTAAGTTGGGGGTCCATCTCAGGAATGCCAGTTACTTTTGAAGCCATAAAATCGTCGTCACTGAATATCATATTACTGAAGGGGAAAATGCCCGTTTCTTTAAAAGCAGATATGCAGTTCTTCGCACAAAATGCCAGTGGATATGCAACCCCTAAAAGCTCAGCGATATCATAAATTACAATTCTTTTCCCGGGATTATTAAGCAGCCAAGTTTGACAAGCGTTGCTATAATATTTTTTCAGAGGACCATACACGCATTTATCCAACGGTTGTAGTTTGTGGCTGGTGTACGGCGGGAGTGTCAGTAATTTCACATGGTTTTGTCGAGCCTTTTCTATAACTGCCAGCGATATGTGGCTTTCATGGTTATCCATTATTAAAAGTACAGGGGCATCCGCAGATGGTTTAGCAGGATTGATGACGTGATTAAACCACTCTGCAAAGATATTGGATGTAATCCAGCCGGACGGAAAAGCCGCTCCAATAGTTCCCGGTGGCGAATTTTTGATCATATGGTGTTTGAAATACTTGCGGGAAACACTAGTAATGGAAGAATGGTATTTCCCATAGCGTTTATAGCTCCCACCATTGTTACGAGTGTACCCCTTTTTGAAGTGATCTGTCCCACTTGCCTTTGGCCTTTAGCAGCTAAAACCTTTCCGGGATTTTGCACTGTCGTTAACGCTGTTTCGTCGACGTTGTAGATTTGACAGGCATTTAGTTTATATTTTTCTATAAGCTCCTTTAAGTTTATGAAAAGTTTATCAACCACTGGTTTATTAAAGCCCATAGCCCTTCCCAGAGATGTTGCTTCCGCTGTTCTTACAGCAATGTCTTTGTTCCTCTTAATAAATCCCGTAAACCAGTCTTTTCCTGCAGTTTGATTTTCGCTCCAAAGCGTCGGAATATTTTTTTTATTTGCCAACTCATAGGCCAATTTACGGGAGTTTTTGGGCGTCAAACCATGATGTAAATTAGCCATAGTTTTCAGATATCTATACAAATGCTGCTCCTCTTCACTAGAAAAAATTTTTCTGACTGTATAATTTGGGCACATGCATGGACTACCTTCTAAATCGGGATTATTCCAATTTATGTTTTCTCTGGATTCCCTACATTTTTTTAAAACTGCATATACTGCATTTTTCATGCTCTCTTCACTGGTTTTTCCAATGCCAGTATTTTTTAAACCTTTTCGTGGCATTACTGCAACCTCTGAAAGAAACAAATATAGCTATAACATGAACATGCCCTTAATACCTGCCTACTACAAGCAATCGATATAAAAACTGACGCAAACAAATATAAAACCGATTAAAACCGGTACCTAGGTATATAACAACAATCTAATAATAAATGACTAGTAACATTATGATGAATATAGCTATATTTGTTTTAACAATTTCAATAATTATAAGGCAATCGGTTTAAAAATATGAAAAGCAGTGGCCACATTTTTTAAGTGTACAGTGGCCACTGGTTTAAAAATATGAAAAGTAGTGGCCACTGTATACTTAAAAAATGTGGCCACTGTTCGCAAATCGCACTTTATCAAATATCGTAACCTAAAATATTAAAACTAAAATTCTTACCTTTTCGAGTATGAAGATAATACCTTCAAGGACGACACTTACACCTATTAACTGCAAAGTACAAAAAACAACTTTTAAGTTTATTGGGGAACACTTTAAATGTGTATTAAATAATAAGTATTGACTGCACACAAAGAAAATTCATGTGTTTCATTACTATACTTAGCAACAACTGAATCATCGATCGTTGAAAATAATCGTTTAAGGTACCTATACACACAAACCAGATGTCAGTGTTGTCGGATATTCCACTAAAATTTTACGAAGAAGTGGCCACTGTACCAGCATGCCACTGTAGCCGGACCTCCCCTATTTGACATTTTCAGAATTAACTATAAAAAATAGACCAATTAATAAAACGAACTAAAAATAGGTGTCCATTATTGAAATTAAACGTTTTAATAATGGACACCCCTGAGACCATTATTAATACAAACCGAATATTATTGTATGGGTAATGGACACCCACCCTAAAACAAAAATTTGCATAATATCGATTAATATTTTAAGAATATGTTATTTATACCCTTACCCACAAGTACGTTAGTATTAATATATACGTCAAAACTATTTTTGTACGGTATCTTTTACAAAAAATTGCTCACTAACTCAAGCGGCAGATAAATCAGCTGTTTATTGGTCATCCATATTGAAAATATTTTACAACTGACGGCACAATGAAAGTGGCTTACTTCACAATATAGCCAACGATAGAAAATGAAATACCCTACAATCTATGACTGATGACATAACAATATTGGCGTTAATTTTCAAAATTTTTGTTGATTAATATTCAAAGTGTCCATTACTGACTCAATGTCAATTACTGGGGCGGTTGCCCTACTTAACAAAATGTCATTTATTTTATGAATTTTTATTTGATATCTGCACGTTGTTTAGAATGTCCATTATACAACATTTTATGTACTTATATTGTAAAGGACCCTGCACACCTCTTATGGATTTTTAGACCACAGTCAAATTTAATGAAATTTTAGTATATTATAGACTAAAACTACCTGAACAATATTTATCATTGGACCAACTTAATCTAATGGCTAGTTTTTGATATACAGGGCGTTAAAGTGGAAAGTGCCTAATAAGCATTATGGCTTTTCAGTGAGTTTTGGCATGGATATACACAAGTGTTACAATTACATATTATACTATTTAGTAATTTTTCATTATTCTGTACTTTCTATCATTCTATACATGGTGTTTTAATAAAAATTAGTAGTTAATACTATTAAAAATTACAGATATAGCCATAAGCCTGATACATATCTACACTTTCGATTGTTAATAACAACCAGTTACTTAAAATGACAATGTCACCTGTAACTAAGTTTCCTTAAAGTCATTATTTAAGTTTGCATTAAAATGGCTTTTCGATTAAACTTTCAGTGTTATGTCTGTGAAATAGTGGGGAATCCCAGACAAATAACCATTTTACGACAAAATGCCGACCAGAAGATAAATATTGCTCAGAGAAGACGACAGGAACTTTCACTTTCGCCAATGGACATAAATGGTAATACCAGACTATGTACAAATTGCTATCAAGGTATCATAGGTGAAATTCAGGTCTATGAAAATGATCCAGATCCAAAAATTATGAAGCTTCCTCTAAAATATAGTGCTAATCATTGTTTAATATGCAATAATGCTGCAAATATTCAACATTTATCAGGACAGGCAAGGATAAATATTTTTATGCGAAAGGGAGTATACATACCTCGTATTTATAAGGTTTGTCCTGTCCATCTTGATACGAATGGTTTATTACTTTTTCCATTAGAAAATGGTATAAGGTCCATTAAAAAGCCATACAATTTAAAAGGGTAGTTGAATCAGTTGTTGATAACAATACGAGAAAGTAACACAAAATGACACTTTTCGGATGAAAACAATTTCAGTGATGAGGAGCTCAGTGCGCTGTCATCCTTAAACAGGGATCAATTTCGGGAATTGTTCAACCTTTGTGCGAATGTTAATATTTACGGAGAAGGAGAAGTTAAAAAAAAAGATTTACTGTGTTTTTATGTAAATCACGTCAAGGACTTTCAGACACGTTTTAGCGGCGATGTTTTCTTATGGTAGCAGACAGGGTGTCTCATTGGCAATTCAAAAAGTTAAGGAATCATTATCCAATAATTTTGTGCCCCAGAATTTAGGACCTCGTCACATAAACCGTAACCAATTTATTGCTGAACACGTTACCAGATTTGCAAATGAGTTATTTAATGAGGAACCTGAAAACCCAAAAGCCATTATTTGTATCGATGCCACTTATGTTAACATAGAGCGTAACAAAAATTTTCAGACCCTCAGGCAGTCCTATTTAGTTCACAGACATTGCCATCTTGTTAAGCCAGTGCTAGTTGTTGCCCCAGATGGATATATTTTGGATGTTCATGGTCCATCCTTTTCCGACCCAAGAAATAATGATGCGAGTATATTAAGATACCAATATAATCAGGATCAAGAACTAAGACACTGGCTGCAACCTGGCGATGTTGTGATTGTGGCTAGAGGCTACCGAGATGCTCGGGAATTTTTAAATAATATTGGCATATCTGTGCAAATTCCACCAGCGATAGAAGGTAGACGTCAATTGCCAACTGTAGAAGCCAACGCTAGCAGAATTATTACTAAGCAAAGGTGGGTAGTAGAAGCTCGAAACGGACACGTTCAGTCAATACTTACAATTTTTCGTAACTGCTTTTCAATTGCCCAAATACCCAATTTGCGGACATTTTTTCGTGTTGCCTGTGCCCTAATAAACCGCTACCATCATCCACCATTACATATGGAAGAAGCAAATGAAGAACTAGCCCAAGAAATGCTTCAAATGGTAAAGGAACCTAATCATGTACAAGCTAGAGCGGAAAATGAAGGCTTGTTGAGGCGGCATGGCAGATGGGCACCTTTAGAACAAAACCAATTAGAAAATTTTCCAGTTCTAAATATAGCTCAATTAAGACGCATAACTTACGGAACTTTCCAACTTAAACTAACACCTTCTTACATACAGGATAACAATCACCAACTGGGCAACCACTTTTGAAATTGATACGGCGTTCAACGAATTAAATCTCGTTCGGCTTAGAATTAGATCTAGACATAGAAATCAAATTAAATATCAAATAATAATTAGCTATAACCCTATTCTTGATAATGATGCTGAACAAGAAGATGGTCCTATATTTGGCTACTATTGCCAATGCAAAACAGGAGCGCGAACTATAGGAATGTGTGCACATATAGCAGCAGTTATTTGGTTTTTGGGCTATGCAAGGCACGAAGAAGTTATTAGGCTACCGCAAATCAAAGTGCTAGCCGCTACTCAAGATGTTTTAAACAGACATGCTGCCGTCTAAATGTTCCGTTTCTTGTATATAAATCATGTAAATATTAGGTTGTTTATTTTATGTATAAGTTCCACTTTTTATCATGTAAATAATCATATTTAATACTATTTTTTTTAAACACCCTGTATAAAATGTTAGAAAGTACAGAATAATAAAAATTACAAAAAAGTATAATACAGTGGCCGGCGTGTAAGAAGACCAGGAGCCGACGCATCGCGAAGAACTACGGCGGTTGCCGATTATAATAAAAATACTAAGCAGTGGTGTATCATATTTGTATGTTTAATTATATGTATATTGGAAGAAGGCGTATGAAGATGACTAATTCCAATATTTCCATTGGTGACGCGTTTTTTTTAACATTTGGTTTTTCATGTTTGCATAATAGGCATCTCTCCCATTTGTCTAATAGATAATTTTGAATGTATTTTTAATATACACTAATAAAAATGAAATAATAAAAGCATTAGGTACCCATTAGAAAATTGTCTTAAAGACGATTAGAGGGGAACAACATACTTATCTAAATAATAAATTTATAAGCAGTTAACATAATGACAGCAATTAGAGGTTTGATATATAAATATCCGGATTCTTGGTACACACGCATATTAGTTTTTGAAAATTGATTATACGGTGTCAACATTTACTGATTTGTAATCGGTTTTAAAAAATGTCTAAGTCTGGAAAAATCTTAAACGGTCAAACGCGAGAAATAGTGCATAACGTGTTTCAATACTTTTTAACACAAGAAGAAGAAACCAAAACCTTACGGAGCATCAAGGAAAAAACTTCAAATGCAACAAAAGTATCAGTCACAACAATAGAACGAATCATAAAGGAAGCCAAGGAATCGCCCGCAAAAAATAATGGTACAATTATACTGAGATCTTCGGAGAAGAAGCGCAAAAAAAAACATCCAGTTACGGATGTTGCAGAATATGATCTTAACATAATAAGACACATCATTTATAACTTGAAGAGAGTCGTGTGTGCGTTAAATCCTTACGACAGAAATTAATGGAAGATTTGAGTTGGAGTGGTTCAGAAAAATCGCTGAGAATAATCCTTAAAAAACTTAACTTTAAGTGGAGGAAAACAGAAGAATTTTAATAGAGAAAAGCGATATTCGAGAAAAAAGAATAGTGTACCTTCAAACATTAAACGTTACCGTACTGAAAACAGACCGATCGTCTTTTTGGATGAAAGCTATATTCACAGCGGACATACCAGTTCACGAAGCTGGAATGACAACAGTAACGAAGGATTATTTGCTCCTATTTCAAAGGGCCAGAGAGTAATTATGGTTCACGCAGGGGGCGACATGGGTTTTATACCTAACTGTTTATTAACATTTAAATCTGGCACAAAAAGTGGAGATTACCATGACGACATGAATGGTTCCAATTATGAAAAGTGGGTCAAAGAACGTCTTCTACCGAATTTGCCAAACAACTCCGTCATTGTTATTGATAACACCCCGTACCACAGTGTTCTACTAGTTCCTGCACCAACGTCGAATAGTAGGAAAAGCGAAATGTTAGAGTGATTACATCAAAAAGGAATTCAAGTTCCTGCGAACCTATATAAACCACAACTTTACAAAATTGTACTAGAAAATAAAAATCGGTATGACATATAAATTTGACAAATTAATGAACAATCATGGACACATTGCGTTACGAATTAATTTGGGCAAAGATAAAAAGCGAAGTAGTTAGGTGGTAGGCATGTATACTCCATGCCAGCCGGGGAGGTACCACCACCCTTACCATGGGCTCCTTAATATTGGGTCTCCGATTGTCTGAGCTCGGTAAGGGCTGCCGGTTACCTTTTCCATCATCCTCAATCTATTCTCATCCTTATTCTTCCTTCTCGCCCTCACTTTCTTCCTATCGGATTAAAAGTCCCAAATTAAAAAATAAGATGGCTGTGGTTTCTAGGGTTATAAATTCCGGACGTAAAATCCTGCCCCATTCGGATGTTCGGGAGGGCAGGGCCCAAGCGACCTCGGTCATCGAAAGTATCAACCTTCTGATTCACTACTGCAACATCCGCGGTATCAGGTCTAATCTTAATGCTATTCACCAACATCTTGAACAATTACAACCTGATATATTGTTTCTGTCTGAAACACAAGTCTCCTCGGAAAGCTCCGAGTCACCCGACTTGCAATTTCCTCAATACCATCTTCACTCTAACTTTCGATATAAAGGAGGCGTATGTGCCTACATCAAGGACAGAATTGCTTGCAAGAGGGTTTCTTCCTTAGAAAATAAAAATTTTGACGTGATTTGGTTTAAACATTCTGGTCCTAATTTTGTGAAATTCTACTGTTGCATTTATAGGTTTCCTAATGACAGCAACTTTCAAGACTTCTTCGATTACCTTAGTACGAAAGTTGACTATCTCCTGTCTCAGTTTCCATCTTGCGATATCTCATTTGTAGGCGATTTCAATGTTCATAACTCTAATTGGCTTCAATTTTCATCTACTACAAATCCCGCTGGTCATAGTGCAGAAACATTTGCTATTTCATGTGATCTCACACAAATGATTTCTGAACCCACAAGAATCCCTGATAACCCTAACCATACTCCACATCTTCTAGATCTCTTTCTTACATCAAACCCTCTTGTTTATAAAACTTCCGTTCTTTCGCCTTTAGGTCTTTCCGACCATTGTCTAATAAAAATCATTTCTACTGTACCGAATTCCACTGTTGTTCGCAAAACCGATAGAACCTTGTGGTGTTTTAAGTCAGCTCGATGGAGTGATTTACGGGATTTCTTTGCAACCTTTCCATGGCGTGAATATTGTTTTAAGTCGTCCTCTTCTTCCGACATCGCTCTTTCAGTATCTGAAGTCATCCTCATGGGAATGGAGTTATACATTCCGAAATAGGTCATTCACGTTCCCAACCCTGGTTCAACAAGGCTTGTTCTGATGCAATATCTTTAAAAAATAAATGTTACATTAAATGGAAATCTAATAAATCGGTTGACAGTCATGTAGAGTACGTTGGTACTAGAAATATCTGCAAAAGTGTCATCACTAAAACTAAAAAGTTGTTCGAACAACGAAAATGCAATGAACTAGCTACATCTCCTTTAGGCAGTCGTAAATTTTGGTTTTTAGCAAAAGCCATTAGTAAAAACTTTCGAACATCTTCATTTCCCCCCCTGACATCTATTGATGGATCGGTAGTTGCTGATTCTGTAGACAAAGCCAACGTTTTTGTGGATGTGTTTGCATCAAACTCGTGTCTCAATGATTCTGGAAAAGATGTGCCCCTAGTCAACTCTTCTTCATACGTTATGAAACCAATTCATTTTCGGTACAAGCTCTTGGAATCGATCATCAGTAGGCTTGTTCTCAATAAGGTGACTGGCCCAGACGGTATCCCAGCTATTGTCTTAAAGAAATGTTCCCCCGAACTAGTACCAGTCCTATCTAAGCTCTATACGATGTTTATATCTTCTGGGGAATTCCCTTCAACATGGAAGTTAGCAAATGTTCAACCTATTCCCAAAAAAGGTGATAAGACCGATCCCTCAAATTACAGACCAATTGCCATCACTTCCATTTTGTCTAAAATCATGGAAAAAGCCATCAATCAGCAACTGCTCACGTTTCTTGAAACTAACAAACTCCTTAGTGACCATCAATATGCGTTTAGGCAAAGTCGTTCAACAGGCGATCTTCTTTCATATGTGACCCAAGTTTGGAACAATACAGTAGAGCAGTCCGGTGAAACAGTTGTAGTCGCTTTAGATATCTCAAAGGCATTTGACCAAGTTTGGCATAAGTGTTTACTTGCCAAACTCACCTCGTTTGGGTTAAATGATGCGCTCATCAACTGGGTTTCTAGTTTCCTTGATAAAAGACGAATACGTGTCGTAGTTGATGGCTTGTTTTCAAAAGAAGTTAGCATTAACGCGGGCGCACCACAGGGATCCGTTATAGCGCCTACACTTTTCTGCTGTACATAAACGACCTTATTTCTTCAACAACTAACCCCATCCATTGCTTTGCTGACGATAGCACTCTTCACTGTAGTTCATCTCAGTCTACTCATAGTGATAATCCACCTTCTATGTCAAATCAAGAAATTAAATCTGAAATGGCAAATTCAATCAACAAAGACATTCAACGTATTCTCGAATGGGGAAGCAATAATCTAGTTAAATTTAATGCTAACAAAACTCAGTGTTGCCTTATGTCCGCCAAAAAAGATCGATCATTTCCTGTTGTAAGTATGAATGGCTCAGTTCTTAAGTTTTCAGACTCTATTACTCTGTTGGGTATGACTGTATCTTCAAATCTCTCATGGGTTGACCATCTTCTGTCAGCTACCAAAACAGCTGCTCGTAAAATAGGCTTTTTGTACATATCTAAGCAGTACTTTACCTCTCGACAACTCCTTTTGCTGTATAAGGCCCAAATTCGGCCTCATCTGGAATATAATTCTCACCTTTGGGTTAGTGCTCCCCAATACGCTCTCGATATCGTTGATCGTATTCAAAAGAGAGCGATTAGGCTTATAAATGACCCGTCTTTAACTTCTCACATACAGTCCCTTGAGCATAGAAGGATGGTTTCAGTTCTTTCTTTGTATTATCGTTATTACAACGGCTATTGTGCTGGTGAATTACATTCTTTGATACCATCTCCGGCTATCTTTGCGAGAAACACTCGGTTCGATCAATCACATCATCAGTATGCAGTACAAATCTCCACCTGTCGTACCAAACGGGCGCAATCCACATTTTTTTACACGGCTTCTAAACTCTGGAATGATCTCCCTACTTCCTGTTTTCCTCTCACTTATGATATGAGAAAATTTAAGGTAGCTGTTCATAGGCATCTATTGGCAATTCATTATTCCTCTAACCATCCTCCTAAGTGTTCCTGAGTGCTTTAGCACGATAGGCCTTATTTAGCCTGTTCAGGTCCACAATCATAAAAAAAAAAAAAAAAGTTCAGAAAAACGTTACATTTAAGTTAAATGATGTCATGGAATTGGCCAACAGCATATGCAACGACAACTACAGAGGATTGAAAAAGCCGATGTAATAAAGTAATTAATATAGAAGACAAATATCTTGAAAGTGAACAAATTTTGGATATAGAAACTGGGAAGTTAGTTATAAATATGGGTGAAGATAGTGACAGTGATTATCAGTTTAGTGATTTGAGTGACAGTGAAAATGATACATTTTAGACAATATTATTTTAGTAATAGGTATCAATTATGTGTAATGTAATAACATATTGATTTTATTAATTTAATTATAGTATTACTTCCGGTATAGCTTTTAATTATAATAAATTGCGTATTTACATAAAATATGGTTCTTTGAATTGCTTTTAATATACCATTAAAATATACATTATGCACCATGTGACGCCTCTGAGGTAAACGAACGCGGGAATTTGAACATCATAAAGTTGTCTGGCGCATAGGCGGGCTCGTCTTCTTACACACCGGCCACTGTATGTAATGGTAACACTTGCGTATATCAATGTTAAAACCCATTGAACAGCCATTATTCTTATTAGGCACTATTACTTTAACGCCCTGTATATCAAAAACTAGCCATTATATTAAGTTGGTCCAGTGACAAATATTGTTCAGATAGTTTTAGTCTATAACATATTAAAATTTCATTAAATTTGACTGTGGTGTAAAAACCCATAAGAGGTGTGCAGGGTCCTTTATGCATTGAAATCCTTTCTCCGTACGTTGTTTATTTTCAAAAATCGAAAAAATCTTATGTGCCCTACTCTCCCTTACACAATTTTCTAGTAAATTTCGTATTAAATATTACGTTTCTTTACATAAGACAAATCTTAGAAATCCCACCAAAGGTGACTACCCATCCAAACTGTTGTGTACACTAATATTTCATTACCGTATGTTTTGACTAATCTTGTTTTTTTTAGATCTTAAACATGAAAACTGCAATAATTTATTTACTTTACATCACAACCGTATACGGCTTACCTAAATGTTATTGGCGTTCCGGTGTCTGCAGCACATTAAAATGCATCGAACTCGATTCAAGTTCTATTGAAGAAAAAATTTCAACAATTACCCACGAACACGATTACACGTACGATGATTATTTCGATTTTTATACGGATCTTGAATCACCGACCACAACTAGAACGACAACAAAATCTCCAAGTCACGAAACTAATCACTGTCTACATCTAGAAGTTACACACTCAAATATAACGAGCTTAAAAAATTCAACCTTGGGTGTACAACATCCCCATGAATTTAAAGACATTCGATTATCTAATATTAACATTCAGACTGTTGACAGTAACACATTTACATCGTTCACTAATTTAAGAAGTTTGTACATGGATAACAATCAAATAGTGAATATTCGTTTAAGTGCTGGATTGAGCAGATTAGAAACACTTGATTTGAGTAATAATAAGTTAAGGGAGATTAACAGTGACGATTTACCTACAATACCCACATTAAGAATGCTAAGCTTAAGTCATAATTCGCTTGGTAATATTACCGTTACATGCAATTTTCGTAGTTTGGAGCAGCTGAGTTTGAACGATAATGCATTGGGGACAGTGAGTAGTTTCCAGTGTAATTATAAACTTAAAACCCTTAATTTGGCAAATAGTCAAATAAACGAGCTTAAATCCGGCACTTTCACAAATTTAACGGCACTGGAAACTCTTTACTTGAATGATAACTTAATTCGTGACCTTGAAAGTAGTATTTTTGGTGAATTGGGAAATCTGCATTCTTTATACTTGCACCAAAATTTAATTACTGTAATTAAATCTCCCAATTTTAAAGGATTGTACAAATTAAAGTATCTGTCATTAACAAACAATAATATCACTGCAATACAACCTAACGCATTTAAAGATTTGGAAAAACTGATCGATTTAGATTTGTTGGGGAATTTGATTCATACGTTACACTTCAACACCTTCACAGGATTAGAAAGTTTGATTCACTTAGACTTGAGTAATATGAATATTGGTGAAATTAAAGAAGGCGCTTTTATGGGAATGCACAATTTACGAAATCTTGAAATGCAAAGTAGTAAGATACACGAGTTAAATGTTGGTGCTTTCGATGGTTTATCGCAGTTGAAAACATTAAATTTAAAGGATAATAGCTTCTTTATAGATCCTTTTGCATTTCGAGACTTGAAAAAGCTGGAAAATTTGTATTTAACAAAAAGCGAAGGTTATGGCGAATATCTTCTGGATTCTGATTCATTTTCCGGACTCGAAAGTTTGACTTCGCTCGACATTTCTTTTTTCAAGATTGGTTACGTGGATGTTGGTGCTTTTAACGGACTTGATAATTTACTAACTTTAAATATAAGCCATAACAATATTAAGCAATTAATCCCAGATATGTTTATAGGAATGCCAAACTTACAAACACTTGATTTAACCAGTAACTCATTAAATACCATTGCCGGAAGTTCCTTTTACGAGCTTGGTAACGTAAAATTCCTAAACATAAGCGAAAATAACTTAACGTCTTTAAAGAAAGACTCCTTCAAAGGTTTAAAAAAATTAAAAATTTTGGATTTATCAAATTTATTCATTAACGAAATTGAATCCGGTTCCTTTAACGGATTAGACAGTTTAGAAATCTTAAATTTACAAGGAAATACAATTTCACAATTAGAATCCATGACTTTTATCAATTGCTCAACATTGTTAAGACTTTATCTCCAAGATAACGTAATCACTGCTATTAAACCAGATGCATTCAATGGTTTAAGCTCACTATCCTTTCTCAATGTTTCCAACAACACAATCCAGAATTTAGAGAGCGGAGCATTTAACGGATTGGATAATTTAATGAAATTAAACTTATCTAATTTAGGTATTGAAAGTATAACACTTCGAGCATTTCAGGGTTTGAAAAGAGTAAATTCTCTAGATTTAAGTAAAAATAGGATAAGCAAGCTACGAGCTTCGACTTTTAAAGAGTTATCATCATTACGGTTCTTGAATTTATTCTCAAGCGGAATTAAGGAAATTGAAGCAAATGCTTTCAGTGATCAGCAACAGTTAGTCATTCTCGAATTAAAAAACAATAGTATTAGCAAATTACGAAAAAATACGTTTAACTCTCTCATCAGTCTAGGATTTCTCAATTTAAGTTCTTGCAATATTGAAGAAATAGAGCAAGGAGCTTTTAATGGCTTAAAAAACTTACTTTCGCTAGATTTACGTAAAAATCCAATTCACGCACTGCCTGATACTATATTTACTGGTTTTGATCAACTCGTGTTTTTATTCCTAAACGAAGGATTAACATCTATTAGTAAAAATGCTTTTTACGCATTACCAAAGCTGTTTGCTTTAAACATTGTCAATGCCAATCTCACAGAAATTGAAAGCAATACTTTCATTCACCTCAATGCAGTGAAGGTGGTTACCATACAAAACTCACAGATTGGAACTATACAATCAAAAGCATTCGCTTATCCTTATTCCCCATTTCAGTTAATTTTAAAAAATGCACAATAGAAAATATTGAACCATACTCTTTCTCAACGTCAAACGCCTTCCAACTGCAACGGTCCACTATTTTCTCAATTCCCACTTTCACCAAATATTACAACTTTACATATCTTGGCATCAAAAAAATCTCACCAAATGCTTTTGATGGTTTGGAAAGCGTTAGAGAACTGACGGAATATTTCGCTGATTTCGCGAACAATCGATTAACAGAAATCAAAATGGGGACATTTAAAGGTCTAAATAACGCCAAAATTTTAAGCTTAAACAATAACAGCATCAAGTCTCTTGAATCGAGTGCATTTCTCAGTCTTTCAAAATTAGAAACTTTATCATTGTCTTTTAACCAATTAGAAACACTTTTGGTCGGTACTTTCGAAGGGCTCCTTAATTTGCAAACACTTTATTTAAGTAATAATAAAATCACAGCACTAGACGATGTCTCATTCAACAACTTATTGTTAGTTAAAGACTTAAATTTGGACAATAACAAAATTAGTGATCTTACGACCAATGCCTTTGTACCACTCACACACTTAGTTAGCTTAAATTTAGATAACAACTTCTTGAGCAGTTTTGGACAAGGTGTTTTTCAATCTCTTCAAACTTTACAGTTAAATTTTAATAGATTTACTACTTTTGATCCTAACGTGCTTCTATCTACAAAAAAATTGAAATCACTAGCTTTGAAAGGTAACAGTTTGTCTGATCTTAACTCAACTGGGATTGTTCTCAATGTTCCTGATTTAGAATCAATTGACATTCGAGAGAATAATTTTCCGTGCAATGTTTTAACAAACATAATTCAAGTATTTCAAAAACATAGACTGACATACCTTAAAGAATCGAATGTACCTGGGAATGCTCATTATAACGGCGTGAATTGTGTGGTTGGTCAGGGTACTCAAACTAATGCCGATAATTCGAAATTGAACAGCTTTCTAGAGTCTCTCAATAAAACTAACGAAAGATTGAATAGTTTAATGAAAGAGACAAGTAAAAGCGCTGATTTTGCTAATGTAACATATCTAGTCGATCAATTAAGTCATTTACATGCAACTGTTGAGCATAATCATACAACACACGTGAAAAATCATCATAATAAAAACTCATCGATGAGTGTTTTTCAAATTTTGCTTATCGTTCTTGTTATTATCGTTTGTATTGGACAGATTATTGGGATTGTAAAATATTTTTGCGGTAATCGTAATAGTTATAATAATTTAAATCATGCTACATCTGAATTACAACTAATCAATGCAAATTTATAATTTTATTAACATTTTCTACTTGTAATTAGTAATAAATTATGTGAATTATCAAAAGAATGACTTTTCTTTTTGTGCTCCTTAAATTGCTGATGAGTTTGACCATAGCTCACGTAGGTTATTACTGGACTTTAACACAGCTTTATGCACAAGTTTCATGGTTTAATTTTATTTTACTTAGTTATCTCTTGCAGCCCGAGATCAACTTACATAAAACAGTTACAGTCAGTGCAGCTGTGTCTGGAACACTACGATGAAACATACAAGGCGATGGCCTATTCATCAAAACAGAAGTATGAAAAGGTGTACGGGGTGGCCAACTAAGAATGCGAGGTACTGTATTTGGGAAACTATACATCGTAGAGGCTTGCAGAAAAAAAAGTTATTACTAAAACGGCCAATACAAACCTGGAAACTATTTTCAAGTTTCTGAAATGGCCGCTAGGAGGCGTAACTGCAATATTGAATCTAAAGAGTGATGTTTCTGTAAATTCTGCTATATTAACCTAATAAAAAAATAACTGATCTTTAAAGTCGAGGATAATCTGAACTTTTATTGTTTGGAACTTTTTGACGTATCTATAAAAATAAAGCGGTGGGGGGTATTCAAAGGTTTCCTTAAATTACCCTCCGTATCTTCGAAACGGATAATCCGATTTTAACAAACTTGGGCACGTTGAAAAGAGCTTTTCTTGGGCTACAAATTTTAAAATAATTCAAGTTTTTATTACTTATACATGTCGTCACTAGAGGGCTTTGTTCGGCATTCCGACAGAAACGGTTAATTTTCGCAAAAAAATTAAATGCATTGGTATGACTTTTTTTCCTGAAAAAGTAGCTAAATGATGCCTAAACAAGCTTATGAAAACCGCATATCGATATCTTGTTCCCTAACCTAAAATATTGGCCAAAGAAAACTTTATTTGAAAATCCCTTAAATTTTTTATTTTTTTTAACTACATTTTTCTGGAATTGTTTCTATTATGTAAGTTTGTGGCCCTAAGAAGGACCGATTTAAAGGAGGAAGGTTTTTAATGCCCCCGTAAATGCTCGAAATGCTGACCATCACTCTGTGCATTGCTGAGGCCTCTTATTGATAGACAAAACTGCAGCTTCAATTTCGGCTCTGAATAGGTTACCTAGAAATTGCGATTTTAAATGTTTGTAAATTTATACACCAGAATAAAATCACCCTTTTTGAAATTACTACGAGCAAGTAAGTAATGTTTGTTTAAATGCATATTCACTATGAATATATACGAAAAATACAATTAATAGAAGCAGGCAATGGAAACAGATACCTAAACAAAACATACATAATCCTCAAATTGTCAATACTTTCGCGTTACTTTGAGCAATTTTGGTGCTTTCAAAATGCGTTTTACGAACAATGAAGCTGTTAATATACTTGCGGTTTATCTTGAATGTCTTCAGAATACCGCAGTACCTAAAAGAGTTCACGCGGCTCGATATCCAAATCGGCGTCCTTGCGATGTAAGAGTTTTTCTCCGATTAGTGGCGAGCTTACGAGCCAATGGTAGTTTTCGGCCTACGTTTCAACGGCAAAGAATTGGAAGAACACAAGAAAATATCCTCATGTTAGCACAAGAGCATTATCCACTGAGTTGGGCATATCACGGACAACGGTTAAAAATATTTTGAAGGACCATAGGTAAGGTCTAATAGTTATCAAAATACATAGGTATTCGTTTAAACTTTTTTTAATTACTTCATCAGGCTTCGAAAGAGGAAGATTTTGATCGAAGGTTAGACTATTGCCATTGGATGTTAGGCATGATACGCGAAAATAGAGAATTTTTGTTTCAAATTCTTTGGACCGATGAAGCCACCTTCAGTAGTGACGGGAGAGTCAATATGCATTATTGGTCTGCAGAAAATTCCCATTAGTTGCGTGAAGTTCAGCGCCAAGGACGTTGGAGTTTAAATGTATGGTGTGGCATACTGGGAGACAGAATTATTGGACCATATTTTTTCGAGCAACCCCTAAATGGTAATGTATTTCTTCACATTTTGGCCAATCAATTACCGTTGATGTGCCTCTGGAAACAAGGCAAAAATTGTTTTTGCAGTTGGATGGTTGCCCAGCACATTTTGTTATTAATGTGCGAGAGCATATTAATGCAGTATTTCAACAACGGTGGATTGGAAGAGGAAGTCTGTTTCCATGACCTCCACGATCGCCAGACTTAACTTGCCTCGATTTATTTGTGGGGGCGCTTATTTAATTTGTTAAACTCGTTAGAACATCCAAAAAAATATAAAAACAGTTAAACAATTTAAAAAAAAACATTAACAAACAACTCAAACAAGTAGGTCTATGTAACACGGTCATAATAGCGACAACGCAAATTTATCGATAGGTAACAACAAAATAATTACACAGACAAACAAACAAAAATTATTATAATAAATGTTCGAACAAGTTTCCTCCTTCTTGAATACAGTAACGAATTCTTCTTCTACAATTGTTTACGCTTCTTTGAATGGTTCGCCTGGGAATTTGACGAAGTTCATTAACAACCCTATTCTGGAGTTCTTCTATATTTTGCGGTGGCGTCTTATAAATCATATTTTTTAAATAGCCCCAGAGAAAGTAATTTAAAGGGGTTAAATCTGGACTTCTTGCTGGCCACCTAAGTGGTCCCCTATTTCCCATCCACTTACCAGGAAATTCGCCGTTAAGATATTCACTTATTATCGCAGCATTATGAGGAGGAGCTCCGTCCAATTGCCACCAGAGAGTCCATCTTTCATTTAGCGGAACATCATCCAAAAGGTCTGATATTTCGTTTGTTAGAAATGCGAGGTGGCGTTAAGACGTTAGGATACCTTCGTAAATAATTGGCCCAAGGAGCCTATCCTTCCAGATTCCAACCCACACATTAAAGGACCGGTGGCCTTGTCCTCGCATTTGCCTGTTAATTCGTGGATTTTCAACGGACCAGTAGTGCTCGTTATTACGATTAAACATTCCATTAGTGGAAAAATTGCACTCATCCGTCCAAATTATTTGATTGAGAAAGTTGCAATTTTCCAGCATTTTGGTATTAAGTTGGTTATAAAAATCCAACCGTCTCATATCGTCCCCAGGCCGAAGAGTTTGACTAACGTGTAACTTAAATGGTTTATAACGGTGTTGCTTTAACACTCGCCAAACTGTCGTTTTTGGCACTTCAATAGTTTGCTCTATTTCTCTGGTAGATGTTGAAGGATTTTCTTGAACCTAAGATGGATAACATAAAGTCATAACTCTCCAAAAAAAATGTCTGCTGAAATTAGCAGTGAAGTGAGTGGAAATTCTTATAATTAGTATAATACTAACAAATAGTACCTGATGTAATATTTCTTCTTCAGCATCTCTGTCTAGTCTGCTACCATATGCATTTCGAGGTTTCTGAAAACATCCAAATTCTCGCAAATTTTGGTCTAATTTTAAAAATATCTCTGGTTTGGTTGCTGACTCTCCGGATACTCCTCTAAATATCTTTGTTCTGCTCTGACACTATTTCTATTGCAGCTATAAAATATCCTTATCATGTCTCGTTTTTCTGAATTTGAAAACATTCTAAAGAAACTTGCAAATTTTAAAGCATAACACGAAGGATCTTGCAGTTATCACCCTTTTTACAATTAGAAAATGACATGACAAAAGCCAACTCCTGAGTTTTGTTTGATTCATGGGTATCGTGATAATTTAATATTTAGTTTTTAATTTAAGAGTATTTTAGTTCGCAGTCGATCAAATCATGAAGTGTTATATATTGCTAAAATCAGCATAACATTCTCCATCCAACGCCATAAAAATATGTCTTAACCTCGATAAGAAAAAATAAACCTAATGATGGTTCAGAATAAACAAAACGCCGCATAATATTTTTAATACCGTATTAGTATTGTGCGTAAAAAGTTGCCTTAAAAATGTTTAATCGAATTTTGAAAATTCCTAATAATAAGGTAGCCAAACGCGAAAAACAAAAATCGAAATTTTTAGTTTTTTGAGCATAAAACCAAATCCATTCGAGTTAGCTCAAATTTCTTTTCAGATTATTACTCGGCATTGAATTTAGCAAAAGTGCCGAATTTAAACCTATATCCTATCTCTTATAATAAGCGAGATCCCCATGCTTGCCCTCGAATTTGGGACAGCCTGTACATTGCAATCTATAGGAAAGAATAGATTTGGAAAATTGCCCCAGAAAGTTGCAACATTCTTAAACCTACCAGATGCGTTGTCATATACAGGACCTTGTTGGCAGCGAACCTCTGCATCTCTACTAGCTGATTCAGGCGCGACTGTTGACGTTTTAAAAAGACATGGGGGATGGACGTCTGCAACTGTTGCAGAAGGGTATGTGGAAACTCCCTGAATAACAAGAACCTTATCGTTGAAAAAATTTTTGGAGGTGGAGGTGATCAAAAAACAACAGCTACCTCACTCCCAGGACCCTCGTGCCAATCTGAACGGCCCACAGGCACTGATTCATTTGGAAATGCGTTCAACCTTACATCCAGCAGTCTCGTTTCGGAAATCAATCGTGCGATATTTATTAATTGTAATAATATTAATGTTAATGTTTCGTAAAAAAATTAATAAAAACTATTTGAAGTTTGACATCTGTCAATGAACTCTCTAGGGGGTTCAGTCCATATTTAAACCTTAGGGAATAAATGACCCACTTTAGTCCCTGTAGATAGAGACTAACGTATCTATTTTAGTCTCGGAAGTGCAAAAGGTTATTTAGATGTTTATGTATTTGTAGTTAGTTACTCATAGTTTACTAAATTTTTTTAATTATTCACGTATAAAATGTGGATATCTATTATTATCAGTTATTAGTATTGAGTACCTATGTACTCAATACTCTCTGAATATTGCATATCGTACCATAAATTTGATCCACTCCATACGTTATGCGAATTTCATATACGTGAAGAAATACGAAATTTGAATGTTTTTCGCGCTGAATTCTGGTTTTAGAAAACATATCTAACCTCACATAACATGACAATTGGCAAATTTTCGCGGTAAAATATTAACTCAATTGCGAATTCTTACGGAAGATAAACGTTTCCTGCTACGAAATAATTTAAATCGTAATTGTGCGCATTCGAATTAAGAATTGCGATTTTAACTACGGTTCATATTGGCAAATAACCTGTTTTACAACTTTTATTTATGGGTATTCCCGTGGTTATTTACCAAAAGCATTTGTATGCTACTGTGGTAACTAAAAGATGTAATACAATGTAATCTATGAAAGGTTTTAGTAAATTCAGTTGATTATGCGGCTTTGAAAACAAATGTGTTATAAATCTCCTCATTTTAAGGTAAGTTATCTATTACGTAATTTCGAATTTGAATACATAATAATGAGTAACACAACAGTTTGGTCTACGTTGCCTTTACTCATCTAAATGGTCCGTTTTCATTACTGTTGAAATTTTACGTTAATACTTATCACGTAATTTTATTTTTCAAAGCGTGGTAATAAGTGCAGTGTATATCAATTGTTAGCTTTTATCAGACTAAAGTTGAATCAGCATTATACGTGTTAATCAGTTAAAAGAATTTATTCTGTGATCAAAAGGGCCCCAAATACCAAGGATCTTACACACTACAGGATTGCTCGATCACGCATATTTTTCCGGCAGCATGAGACATTAACCCGAGCCGTAGCGGTAACGCGTGCTTTAAAAGATTTATACCAGTAACCTATATTACTACCTATTATTTATTATTCCAGTGTAAACGCCTGGTACTATATTAGACAGTAATGTAGACGACCTACGTCATGTCTTATAACGATAAAATAAAGAATTATTTTTAAATGAATGATTGTAGAAATGCTAATAAATTTTGGATTAGTATGTAGGTACTATAATTGCAGGTAATATAATATTTTAAATATAGGACGATTCCTTAAACGCTAAAAATGAGAATTTTATATATGTATAACACCAGATATGTTTTAAAAGAATATTATTATGAATACTTTTCTACATTTAAATAAAAATAGCTTCAATTTAAACTGAAATTACATTTCCAAATAAAAATCTAACTTGATAAACATTCTAGCAGCGCCCGCTCTAGCATTTACACGCCACCCAGGACAAACAGACGAAATGCCGCCCCCTACCCCATATATATATATATATATATATATATATATATATATATATATATATATATATATATATATATATATATATATATATATATATATATATATATATATATATATATATATACAGGGTGATTGGTCGAAACCATTGATTAGAAGTATTAGGAGTTCCAGCCATGGCTGATTTCTGAAAGTTTGTATCTAGACTAAGTGATTCATATTCTATTTAAGGAAAATATTTTCATGATGACTACACTTCCGGTTATACCGGAAGTAGCCATCAACTTTGTTATTTTAAATGGAATCATACCCTTTTATGGCATATTCGAATTGTACTCGCCATTTAAGTAGAAATTTTATCAATGTTCCCTATACTTAAATTTAATAGTTTTTGAGATTTAAATTTTTTTTCGAAAATTATTGGTTGAACACTATGACATTTGACAATGCCTACTGGCGCCATTTTTAGTACGAAGCAAGTAATATTGACGTTATGCATAGGGGTATCCTTAAGCTTTACGCTGATGCTTCCGGTACTGCCGAATTATCTACAGGGTGTTCAAAATGTGACTTCCATCTTTTGAAAATAAAAACCATAAAAACTCAACTTTTTCAAATACAATGCCTAATATTTTCTTCCTTTAACGGATGCAGAATAAAATTCTGCATTGATTTGTATTAGCATTCCCTATACCTATCTTCGATAGTTCTTCTCATATTGAGGTATTTGTTCATTTCTTCTGAAATTCAAAACGATTTACCTGATTTTTCCATGGATAGCCATGGAAACCACAGCTAAGTTTGTTGTTAGTAACTGTCAATACCTTTTGTTGTGTTTCTGTGTTCGGTTTATCAAAATGGAAAATGGGAAGTATTCAAACAGGGATATTTTGAACTTATTTTATATTCATGGAGAATGTGATAAGATTATTAGCAGAACTTGCCGTTTGTTTAATGACCGATATCCTCATTTAACACCAATGAACAAGCACAAATTTAAGCGAATAGAGTCAAACTTTTTACGGTATGGGACAGAGAAAGCTGCCAGAACACGATCAAAGCCTATTACTGGCGAAGAAGCAAATGAAGTTAATGTCCTAGCATATTTTAATAACTATCCCCACGGCTCGATACGATCTGCTGCAGAAGATTTGGGCCTGTCTTACTATTCCATACAATGCATCTTAAAGAAGCATAAAATGCATGATTATTCGTTTACCTTGGTTCAAGCACTTCATCCAGGCGATAATTTCAAGCGAGTGGAATTTTGTGAGCAAATGTTAATCAGAATTCAGGAAGACCCGCTGTTTTTACGAAAAATAATTTAGACGGACGAAGAAAAATTTACCAGAGAAGGAATTGTTAATCGACGTAATTGGCACTATTGGGCGTCGGAAAACCCACATTTCAAGCGAGAATCAAATTTTCAAATCAAATTTAGTTTTAACGTGTTTTGTCTTGTAATGAATGGTCGTGTCTCTTTTCAAATTTATGATGAAAATTTGACAAGTATAAAATATTTGGAGATTCTGAGAACGGATGTCTCTGAATTTTTAGAAAATCTGCCTCTTAATATTTTACAATACTGCTGGTATCAAATGGACGGAGCTCCTGCACATTCAACGCGTGACGTTGATCAAGAGCTCATCACTATGTTTGGGGATCAGTGGATCGGTCGAAACGGACCATGGCGGTGGCCTCCCCGATCTCCCGATCTAACTCCACTCGACTTCTACGTGTGGGGCGAAGTCAAGAATCAAGTACACGCCACTCCAGTCCACACAAGAGAAGACCTAGGCTCAAGAGTAACGACGGCATTTCGCCAGTTAAATCGTCATCACGTCAAAAAAGCTTGCACGAAAGAAGTTCAGTCAAGACTTTTAGGTTGTCTTCAACAAAATGGAGGCCACATAGAACATTTATAAAATTTTGAATTGTTTTCCTTACTTTCAATAATATTAATAGTTATTATTTGCATATTACTTTTATTCTCATCTTATTTGTTGACGAAATTTAACAGTTTTGTTTGCTTTGATAAACTACATTAATGTAATTGGTTTCTGCATCTGTAGTCGACTTCGGCCGTGGAGAAATCGAATTAATTTTTCTAAATTTCGGACGAGACTTTAGAAATACCTGAATAACTGAAAAACTGTTGAAGATAGGTATAGGGAATGCTAATACAAATCAATGCAGAATTTTATTCTGCATCCGTTAAAGGAAGAAAATATTGGGCATTGTATTTGAAAAAGTTAAGTTTTTATGGTTTTTATTTTCAAAAGATGGAAGTCACATTTTGAACACCCTGTAGATAATTCGGCAGTACCGGAAGTATCAGCGTAAAGCTTAAGGATACCCCTATGCATAACGTCAATATTACTTGCTTCGTACTAAAAATGGCGCCAGTAGGCATTGTCAAATGTCATAGTGTTCAACCAATAATTTTCGAAAAAAAATTTAAATCTCAAAAACTATTAAATTTAAGTATAGGGAACATTGATAAGATTTCTACTTAAATAGCGAGTACAATTCGAATATGCCATAAAAAGGGTATGATTCCATTTAAAATAACAAAGTTGATGGCTACTTCCGGTATAACCGGAAGTGTAGTCATCATGAAAATATTTTCCTTAAATAGAATATGAATCACTTAGTCCAGATACAAACTCTCAGAAATCAGTCATGGCTGGAACTCCTAATACTTCTAATGAATGATTTCGACCAATCACCTGTGTGTATATATATATATATATATATATATATATATATTATATAAGGTTAATGGAAGGAATAAATTCAATATCTCGTAAAGCACAATTTTTTCATAAATGCTCGATCTCGATTTTATATTTTATCTAGCTTTTTATCGAAATAAAATTTTATAAGTGTCATGAAAAATGATTCTAAAATAATTTTATAACGTTTTCATTATATCGAAAACAAAGATTCTAAACTTAAAAATAATTTTATTTCAGCCAAATGTTCTAAACATTTCCTCCGTTAGTCATACTGACAATAGCCTAATCGATCCTAGCAAATTCTGCTGCAGTTATTCGAACCATTTCAAAGCTTTAAAGTTGAACTAACGGAGGACATTTCGAACATTTGCTGAAATAAAATTATTTTTATTAACGATCTTTATTATATCGAAAACAAAGATTCGTAAACTTAAAAATATTTTATTTTCAGCAAATGTTCGAAATTTCCTACCGTTATGTCAACTTGACAATAGCTTAATCGAATCTACAAATTCTGCTGACATTTCGTAACCATTTCGGCATGTTAGTTGACTAACGGAGGACATTTCGAACATTTGCATGAAATAAAATTATTTTAAATTTTACGTAATCTTTGTTTTCGATATAATAACAAGCGTTAAAAAATTTTTTACATTTTTATTCCTTCCTTTACGACCTTATATATATATATATATATATATATATATATATATATATATATTTCTAATTTAGATTTCCAAAGTATTCATGTTTAAATAAGACAATTTTTCTTTAAAACTTGTGTAATTAAACGTAAAAATTAATTCAACGTTTCGGGAACGTCCTTTGTTCCCTTTGTCAAAATTTATTTGACAATTACAGAAATTGAAATAAGGTAACTATTTTTAACAAGTACAAAATATGAAACAAGGTAACTAATTTAATTTTAATCTGGACGAGTGTGTTTGACTTCGGGTAGTTGGTCTGTATGTGATGTAGAAGGTGCAGAAGTGGGGACGCCAGGAATAGTTGCAGCATAAGTGTTTGAAATTTCTGGAAGATTTGGCGTTGATTGAAATGTAGAATCAACTTGTTTAATGATATTCTTCCAAATTTGTGGCATTCTAGAAGTGTCATCTCGTTTATTGAGGGCGTTTGGTCTTCTTTCAATTTCAACTGCTTCTCTAATAATTCTTGCTTGTAAGGTATATAGAGGTGCAATTAAACGGATATTGTTGGTATTAATTTGGTGTCCTGTATCTAAATGATGTGTAGCTAAAGACGATGAAGGATTGTGCTGTTTAATTGCTAGTTGGTGTTCATCGGCTCTCGCATATAATATTCTGTTAGTTTGTCCTATATACGTTCTTCGACAGTTGTTGCACGGTATCTCATACACTCCTTGGCTTTCATTAGGAATTTTGTCTTTGGGGTTTCTTAAAAGTTGGGACAAAGTTGAATGTGGTTTGAATACCGGTCTGAAGTCGTTTTGGGAAATTTCTTTGCTATTCTGTCTGTAATTCCCTTTATATAAGGTAGAATAACAGGAATCTTTCGTTCATTGTTTGACAAGTTATTATTTCTTGGTCTTCTTATTTCGTTGGTAATTTTCAATATTTCTTGATCTTTGTATCCATTTTGAACTAGTATTTTATTAATAGTCTTCATCTCTTCCGTTCTAGAATTTTGGTCAGATAAGTGGTAAGAGCGGTATATCAAGGATTTCATAACGCTACGTAATTGACCAGGATGGTAATGCGAGAGAGAGTTCAAGTATCTATTCGTATGTGTTGGTTTTCGATAAACTTTGTGTGTAAATTTACCATTAGGAAGTCTTGTTATTAGGGTGTCCAAAAAGGAGTGAATTATTTTCTTCAACTTCCATAGTAAATTTGATGTTGTCGTGAATGTTGTTAATATGTCCTAGAAAATGCTTCGTTTCCTTTTCCATGGGGCCAAACTACAAATGTGTCGTCAACATAACGAAACCAACATTTAGGTTTTAAATCTGCAGAATTTAAAGCAATGGTTTCAAAATGTTCCATATATACATTCGCAAAAGCTGGAGAGAGTGGCGAGCCCATAGGTGTTCTTTGAATTTGCTTGTAGAATTGTCCTTTGTATGTAAAATAGGTTGAGTGCATGCAGTGGTTTATCAATTTGAGTATGTCTTGGTTTATTGAGTGTTTTCTTCTAGAATTTTCATCGTGTCTTCAATAGGTATTTTGGTGAAAAGGGACGTTATGTCGAAGCTAACTAAAATGTCATTTGGAGCCAAGGGTACAATTTTGAGTTTGTGTAGAAAATCATAAGAGTTTTTGATGTAGGATGCAGCATTTTCACAAATCGGTTCAATAATCTTTGCTAGATAACGAGCAAGGTCATGAGTAGGAGAATTGAATGCATTGACGATAGGGCGTAATGGCCAATTTTCCTTATGTATATTTGGGAGTCCGTATATTTTGGGGATTCTTGAACTCTTCTCTTGGAATTAGTTTCTGTTTTGTTTCTTTGTCTAATTTTGTAGAATTAATGATAGATTTTGTTGTCTCTACTGTGTAGGTGGTAGGATTGTACTGATCTTTCTTATATTCTGAACAAGTTAATAGTTCAGACATATTGTGGAGATAGTCTTTAAAGTTGACAATGACAGTAGCGTTTCCTTTGTCAGCGGGTAGTATTAATATTTGGTCGTCATTTTGATTTGGTGTAACATTTGGAGGTCTTGTTTGGTGATATTTTGTTTGGGAAGTCTGCAGTTCTGAAGAATGTGTGCTACGTTGAGTCTAATTTCGTCAGCTACCGTAGATTCTGTATCTTTTAAGGCGTATTCTACGTTGGTGATGATGTTTTCTACGGGAATCCGTTTAGGAG
Source organism: Vesta saturnalis (assembly GCA_036346205.1). Lineage (NCBI taxonomy): Eukaryota > Metazoa > Arthropoda > Insecta > Coleoptera > Lampyridae > Vesta > Vesta saturnalis. Next base: position 635,233 of record JARFJB010001008.1, on the reverse strand, counting down.
TGATGGCAAAATTAAACCCTTTACCTAAAACATTTAGAATATTATTATTAAGTTCTTTGTCACTAAAATTGTGTACTGTCCTTAACGGTTCTACATTATTTGCTTGCGATGTATGAGACAGACGTTCAAATTTTTGTTTCTGTCGGTTAGTTTTTATCATCAAGGACGATTCTACAGTAATTTCAATGAGACGATCCACCGTATCGAATATGAAAGGGTGAATTTTGATAGCATGTAAAGTTTGGAATGTGTCATAAAGGGTACGGTTGAGATAGTCAAGTTTAGCCCTTTCATTGGCAATCGCTTTTCTTAAAAGGGCAAGGCTTGTTTTGAATAAAATCTTATAAGAACCATTAATGTCTGGTCTTGGTTTCAATTTAAATCCCTTGGGTATTATTTTATTGTCACGACAACGCTTTAAAAAAGTTAAATTAGTAAGTGTTTCACATTTTTTGATACGTAGCTTTCTGTAAATCTTGATGATATTCAAAGTTTCTTCTCCGTATAGGAATATTATATTTCTATTTAGATTTCCACAAGTATTCATGTTTAAATAAGACAATTTTTCTTTAAAACTTGTGTAATTAAACGTAAAATTGGACACCCTAATAACAAGACTTCCTAATGGTAAATTTACACACAAAGTTTATCGAAAACCAACACATACGAATAGATACTTGAACTCTCTCTCGCATCACCATCCTGGTCAATTACGTAGCGTTATGAAATCCTTGATATACCGCTCTTACCACTTATCTGACCAAAATTCTAGAACGGAAGAGATGAAGACTATTAATAAAATACTAGTTCAAAATGGATACAAAGATCAAGAAATATTGAAAATTACCAACGAAATAAGAAGACCAAGAAATAATAACTTGTCAAACAATGAACGAAAGATTCCTGTTATTCTACCTTATATAAAGGGAATTACAGACAGAATAGCAAAGAAATTTCCCAAAACGACTTCAGACCGGTATTCAAACCACATTCAACTTTGTCCCAACTTTTAAGAAACCCCAAAGACAAAATTCTAATGAAAGCCAAGGAGTGTATGAGATACCGTGCAACAACTGTCGAAGAACGTATATAGGACAAACTAACAGAATATTATATGCGAGAGCCGATGAACACCAACTAGCAATTAAACAGCACAATCCTTCATCGTCTTTAGCTACCCATCATTTAGATACAGGACACCAAATTAATACCAACAATATCCGTTTAATTGCACCTCTATATACCTTACAAGCAAGAATTATTAGAGAAGCAGTTGAAATTGAAAGAAGACCAAACGCCCTCAATAAACGAGATGACACTTCTAGAATGCCAGAAATTTGGAAGAATATCATTAAACAAGTTGATTCTACATTTCAATCAACGCCAAATCTTCCAGAAATTTCAAACACTTATGCTGCAACTATTCCTGGCGTCCCCACTTCTGCACCTTCTACATCACATACTAGACCAACTACCCGAAGTCAAACACACTCGTCCAGATTAAAATTAAATTAGTTACCTTGTTTCATATTTTGTACTTGTTAAAAATAGTTACCTTATTTCAATTTCTGTAATTGTCAAATAAATTCTTGACAAAGGGAACAAAATTTAAATATATATATATATATATATATATATATATATATATATATATATATATATATATATATATATATATGCGCTTCATGTCCACTAATGGGCATTAGGTTCAATGAATAGATAAAAATAAATTGATTTTAAATTTGAAAAACATTTATTTGGAAAGATACAAACATAAAATTAACAGTCAAGTAATACAAAACAGTAGAAATAAGAAAGTAGCTCTTTAATCCCTAATTACAAAGATGCATAACTGCACAATCAAACAAAAATATAACATATACAAAAATAAACTAAAGTAACATTAACTACGCTAAACTGACAAAAAACTTTTTTTTCTCACTTTCAGTTCTGCAAACTCTTATTATTTGTTTCATGTTTATTTGATCAGCAATTTCATGCTCAATTGCCGAAATAGCCAAACTGTTAAGACGATTTTGAGTTGTAGTGGAACATAAGAAGGTCTTAATTAATTTTAAGTTAGAGAAACTCCTTTCCCCACTAGCTACAGTTACTGGTATAGGCAACACTAAGGTTTGGAGCAAAATTTAACATTGTTATTAATTTCAGTGCATTGCTTACGGTGTCTTTTTTTCCCAAAAGCGCAGAAACGGCAGATATTTCCTCTGCTAATTCCATCCCATTAATGTCAACAGAATTGCCATCAGTTAAAATAAAAGAATTGAAAATTGTTACTATGGTGACTAAGATGTTCAAATCTAGCATCTAGTGCATTTAGTGCTTGATCAATTGTAAAATAAAAAAAATCTATCTTATATTTTTCTTTAGGATCTTCAATAGGATCATCTCGTGCTTCATATGGGAAGTTGGTTTTCTTTCTTCTTACGCGATGCCGTAGTATTGTTGATTCAAAATTACATTCAACGTCAATTTCATCAGCCAATTGTCTTGCATCAACAATAGTTTCATTGAATGCTTTATCCGATCTTAAATCCTTAAAGAATGTTTTGCAGTTTTTTAGAAGATCAAGTGCAGATGCTAAATCGAAATCTTTTGTTTGTATCAGTTTGCTTATTGGATTAATACAATTTAATATTTTATACCAAATAACTATTGAACACAAAAATTTAAACTGTTTAATACAATTTAATAAACCCGAACCTTCGTTTCTTATTAAATAATCAATTTCTTGGTTTGCATAAATGCTTAACAAAGTCATACACCTCCCATATGAAATCTTAAAGGCTTTAAGGCCTCTAGCCTACTCTCCCATCTAGTGTCACTCAATGGTTTTAATGTTAAAAATCCTTGGACATGTTTTAGAAGTATTGACCATCGAAAAGTAGATGCCAAACAAAATAAATATATTTTTTAGACCATATTGAAGAAATTAGCGGCTTCAAAGGATGCCTTTGCCATATCATAAACTACTAAATTGAGAGAGTGGCTACTACACGGAACGTAGAATGCAAGCGAGTTTAAACTTTTAATTCGAGATTGCACTCCTGCTTTATCGCCCCTCATATTGGACTCGTTAACATATCCTTGTCCTCTAATATCCTGCAAATTTAAACCCAAAGTATTAAGTTCTCCGTTTATAATTTCAGACAGTTATTTTCCTGTGGATCTTTCAACTGGAAGGAAGCACAAACAACTTTCGTTCATTTTTATTTCAGCTTCATTGCAATCCAATTTATTAATTGAAACATATCTGATTACAAGAGTCAGTTGTCCACCTTACTAATGTCAGGAGTACAATCTAAAATTATGGAATAGTATTTGGCTTTTTTTTATATCATTAATGATATGTGATTTCACACTTTGATGCAGCAGGTCTATTATCTTGTTTTGTATATTTTTCCCGAGATAGTGAGCTTTACTCTCCTCTTTTTTGAGAACTCTGCACACGTGCTCTTCCATAATGGGATCAAATTTAGATTTCACCTCAATTATTTTTAAAAAGTTACCGTTATTATGCTCAAACAACTTGTCGCTTGTACCTTGAAAAGCTAGACAACTTTTACCGAGCATGTTAGTGATTGCAACGATTTTTAGAAGCACCTCGTACCAATGATTTGTTTCAGCATTAATAATTTTTTGTGCAGCCTCATCTATAGTTTCACAACACTTTAATTTTTGACTCAGTTCTAGCCATGATTTTTGGGCCTGGATGTGGTTTTTAGAAATTTCATGATCTTTTAATGTTTTAACGAGGTTTCCAACTTTTAAAACCTTCTTTTGACAGGGAACAGATCACACGACAGAAAATTTTGTAGCAAAAGCAGTATATACAGTTTTTTGAAATAGAGTACACTACCCAGTCTCTTGCAACTTGCTCTCCATTGCTTAAAATTCGAGTATAATAATGTGCACTAAATTTTCGACCAGAGTTATCGGAAGGGAATTTGTAATTGTGCAATGGTTTAGATGGACCTTGTTTTACCAAAAAACTTCTTTCGCCCTCTCTTAAAATTGTTGGCCACAATGCTGGATCTGTGCTTAAACTTTACAGAGCACTGCCGGTAAGTGCCAGGTTGCTGCCAATTTTTATAGTACTTGGCGGTGGAATTGTGCCAGTTCCTCTTGATTCCGAAATATCGTCTAGACTTTGGTCGTCATCACTCCGTGACAATTCCGATGTTGGATTTCTTGCCTCCTCTTTACTTTGGTACTACCAGACGAACTCTGAAAATAGTTCTTTTTTAATTTTAACAAAAAAAAAAATACAACAGATTTGAATTTTATTATGAACCACTGAGCTAACTTCGATTCTGGAATCAATAAAACTTTCATATTTTGTACGAAAAATTTCAGCCCTCTGGTATGAAACAGTAAATATATGTTTAAAAAATTTGTTAAAAAGTCGCAAATTGTGCTGGCTCGTATTACTACAGGAGCGAGGAGCTAGTCATATATCTTTAGAGACATTTTCTCCATATTTCCACTCGTAGAATCTGTCAATGAAACCTGTATATATGTTTTCGAGAAAGCCTGCATACTTTCAGGTGACGTTGTTCTGAGCTCAAAACCACTTAATCTGGACGCCAATAAATGAATTAAAATAAATTACCTGATACCTAATTACAAACAGCAATTAAATGAAATAGAAACTTACATCAAGTAAGTAGCAACAGTAGTAGGTAGGTACTAGTAGTTACAAGTAGCAACAGCAAGACAAAAGTTGAAATCGCTTTCCAACTGATCACTTCTAAATTGACTCAGTTACGTTTAAAACACCAATGAGACTTAATAATAAAAAACATCATTGTATAAAGTAATTAAATTATGAAATATAATACATACTTACATTTTTGTTGAATAATAAAAACAGACCAATGTTCGACGAGTTGCGATAAGTAAACTATAAGTGCAAGAGTGCTTTGCATTCTTCCTGAGCAAAAGAACTGAACATAAAATAGATCCGCGAACCGTTCCGTAAAGACAAGCGCATTAGACATGCGCCGCCGCTTATCAGGTTTTCTTAAACATGCGCGCCGCCGAGCCACTGCCGGTTCTAAAATCCGACGTAAGCCGGTTTTTTTTAAATTGTATTAAATTTTAACACTCTCTTCATGTATACGATACTGTAAACGTTTTTCTTTAGCACTATGTTTTAGTCTCTAAAAAGCCTTGTGTTCGGTCCGATGCGACGTGCGAGCCGAAACTAGTTCGGTTGCAAAAATGAAGTGATAGAGAAAAATTTTTATGAGAACTACATGACGTCATAATGCGCAGATACCAATATTCGTTCGGACGATCTCATTTTTAAAATTGTAGGGGAGTACAACAATTTGACAAACTTGGTTTGTTTTCGCGCGAACGAAGTTATTGTGATTATTGTTGTATTTGCTTGTTTTGATCGATTTATAATAATCAGAGTCTTTTAAGGCTACAAACAATAATTTATTTGTTACGTAAGGTAAGAATTGTTGTTATAACGATAGTGTACGTATTATAAACCTTATATGCACCGGCACTGTTTTTTTCCGCACTTATTTCTTGCGCAGAAAATGGAATTACGTCATGTAGTTCACATAAAAAATTTACTCCACGATTTCCGTCCCAATGCATTGTCAACAGGGTTACTATAAATAAAATTAATTCTACTAATAGTTGATAGAGGTAATCTTACTATAAATGATCAGTAGAATATATTTCACAAAGCAACCACTTACTTTGTGATATATTTAACAAGACTGGGCGACTTCTATTTATAGTCAAAACGCTTCCCACCACAAATTGTGAAAAATAATTGCAACTGTCTACACTCAGAACTTTTTAATTTATTTATTAAATATATATAATAAAGAAACAAAAAAGGTCAATTATATTTAATTGTGTTACTTACGTTATTTGTTTATTTAATTAATTGAATGTCTTTAATCATACTCATTTGATTATAGTGCTCCAAAACTTAAACAAAATAATTTATAAGGCCCTTTAGATTTGCCGCCCCGGATAAATGTCCGGGTTGTCCGCCCCCTGGAGCGGGCCCTGTTACTAGCACCTAAAAACGAGTTTGTATTTTAATATAAATAAGTATATCATAGTTACTCTTTATGTGACAATCTTTTTTATTTTGCTGATCGGTTTCCTTTATAAAGCACATCTCATAAATCTATAAATTGTATGTTATAAAAATTAACTCCAACTATACAGGATGTGGCGCGAAGAGTTTTGATTAAAAGTAATGGCGGATACAGTTATGTTAAAAATCTGAAATTACGAAGCTGTAGGTTTTGGATGACGCTGAGTTCAAATATAACATTATCCTGAACGTGGCACTTCCGGTTATACCGGAAGTAGACGTCAACTTTGTTATTTTAAATGGAACCTAATATTTTTTATTTTATTTTCGAATTCTACATGAAATTCTAGATAAAATTTTATGCACAATGTCCTATACCAAAAATGAAGTATTTTCGAGATATTTCGATTTTTTTTTAAATTTTGAAAAAATCCTAGTCTTCATTGAAAAACGATATCTCCATTAATAACGAAGCTAGTGACATGAAATTGTAACCAATAAACAATAAGCGCTTGCCCGTTAACTCCATATATCCATCTCATTGATATTTCATACAGGGTGTTTTAAACTTAGCCGTCAACATGCACAATTTAAATCAGTTATAAGTTGCTTACTTTAAATAGAACACCCTGTATTTTATTACATTTTCCGCTGTATTTGTTTAAGCCAATTTCCATTATTTAAGGTGACATTTTGTTATTTTTTCATAAGTTATTGATTCTGAAAAGTAACCAATAGCCTGAAAGGATTATTAATTTTGAATATCATTAAAAACATTGACTAGGTATTTTGTATTAATTTAATTAGATAACTTACAAACAAAAATAACTAAATGTAATATTAAACAAATAAAGTTTTATAATAAGTGTTCAAAATTAGCACCATCTACTTCTAAACATTTATGAATACTTTTCATTAAGTTATGTCTTGTAATTCTGGAAGTATGGTCGGGTGTTAGAGAATTAAAAGCAAGTAAGACTCTCTGCATCATATCTTCCTTTGTCGTAACAGGTTTGGAAAATACCTGATTTTTAATGTAACCCCAAATACCAAAATCTAGAGGAGTCAAATCAGGAGAGCGAGCTGGCCAACGAAACGGACCCTGATTGGCAATCCATCTATCATCAAACACGTCATAAAGATGCTGAGCAACAGGCCCAAAGTTATAAGGAGGTGCTCCATCTTGCTGATACCAAGCTGAAACCGCCTCTCCATTTCTTCAAGTATGTAACGCCGGTCGTATGGCTTCTTCTAAAATGTGGCAATATCTTGTACCATTTAAATTTTCATCATAAAATTTTAATGCTAAAATTTTATCGTCTTTTATTGCACAAAAAACATTAAAACTCTAACTGTCTTGGAAATAACGTTCTCTACTAACATGTGGATCTTCATTAGACCAAAAATGGGAATTATGTCGATTAAATAATCTATTTTTGCTAAACTTTGCTTCATCACACCATATAACTTTTTTTATGAAGTTTTCATCCTCTTGGGTCTTCATTAAAAACCATTCGCCGAATTCTACCCTTCGAGGAAGATCACCTAATTGTAAATGTTGCACCAATTGATATGAAAATTGTTTCCATGTGTGTTTTTTTAAAATGCGATGAATTGTTCTCATCGACAAAGTAAGATCTCTCTCACAATCTCTAATGGAGGCATTTGGAGAGGCCGTAAAATAACCCAAAACATTAATTTCGTCTATGTCACTGTTCACTAGTGGTTTATTTTTATTAATTTTTGTTTTAAATTGACGAAATTGACGGCAGTTTTTAAGCAATCTTCTTACAATATCACCAGTTGCATTTGGTCGATTTGGATATCTTTCTGCAAAAACACGGCAAGTCCGTTCAACAATTCTATTACACTCGCCGTAAATTATTATAAGATTTAAAAAATCATCATTAGTAAATCCTACATTTGCCATTATTTACTATGAAATACAAACTGGTAAAGAAAACTGTCAAAACAACATAAACAATTAACGTTCTAACTATCAAATCTTTCACAGCCCTTTACTAATGTTGAAATAATTAAGTGTTGTTATATTTTAACCAAGATAATGAAATAGCTCAAAAGTGGTTGGATTTAGGTATAGGGGATACTGATACCAAACGAATTGGCTTAAACAAATACAGCGGAAAATGTAATAAAATACAGGGTGTTCTATTTAAAGTAAGCAACTTATAAATGATTTAAATTGTGCATGTTGGCGGCGAAGTTTAAAACACCCTGTATGAAATATCAATGAGATGGATATATGGAGTTAACGGGCAAGCGCTTGTTGTTTATTGGTTACAATTTCACGTCACTAGCTTCGTTATTAATGGAGATATCGTTATTCAATGTGGTCTAGGATTTTTTCAAAATTTTTAACAAAATCGAAATATCTCGAAAATATTTAATTTTTGGTATAGGACATTGTGCATAAATTTTATCTAGAATTTCATGTAGAATTCGAAAATAAAATAAAAAATAGTAGGTTCCATTTAAAATAACAAAGTTGACGCCTACTTCCGGTATAACCGGAAGTGCCACATTCAGGACAATATTATATTTGAACTCAGCGTCATCCAAAACGCACAGCTTCTTAATTTCAGATTTTTAACATAATTGTATCCACCATTACTTTTAATCAAAACTCTTCGCGCCACACCCTGTATAGTGTGTTCAGTATAAAATGAGGTACATGGGGATATTGGAAACCGTTGGAGATAAATGGGAGAAAATTTGCGTATTAGTCTGCCCAACTATTTTAAATATCTGGTATGTAACAAAAGATCACTTTACAACCTACAAAAAGGAAATTAAAAGAAATGAAATAATTTTTATAACCTATTTTAGGATAATTAATCAGTGGCGAAACTACAAAATTTTTCTGGGGGGGGGGGTCAGGCCCCACGGGCTCTTTTTGGGGAGGGGTGCGTATAAAAATTTTGTTAGGGCGTACACACCACTTTTTTATAGATGCATGCGCATGAAAACTACGTCAATCTTGTTTTCACTCTCAATTTTAAACAGTTTTGGTTTTCATCATCATGGTTTGTCATCTACCTACTTTAGGTAAAAGACTTTCTTGTTTTCACATTTTATTTAGGAAATATAACATATAAGTATGAATAAAAAAAACTTCAAACTAATTTTAGTTTTCTATCTGTTTTTATAAAAACAGAGAGAACTTGTTCAGCCGATAATTTCTGCTCCACTAAAGCATTTTCGATACAGAGAAGTGATAAATTTGAAAATCTATCTTGTACCATTGTGGTTCTCAGCCTTGTTTTTATCCGCCTCATAGCGGAGAATCTTCTTTCGCAACCAGCTGAACTGATTGGAAGGCCTACAGCCATTTGTAGTAATTTGTAAAGATTTGGAGTCAGATCCCCCTTCACTTGAACTTTTAGATTTTCCGACGTGATTTCAAGATTTTTATTTTTGAATAAATTTCGTATCACTAAAACTTCAGCTTGAAGTGTTGAGATTTCGATATTGAAGGCCCTCTGATAATTGGGGACGAACTCAAATGCTTGATTCAAATCTAGCTTCATAAAGGAATCAATCGATCTTGCAAGGGGAAGATTTTCAAATCGTTTTTTCATATTGCCAATCACGTTGTCCATGACTTGGTATTAAATGTTGACTTTCCAGTATTCGGGAGCTGTAGTTCCTGCAGGTATGTCGATCAGAGATGATTTACCCAGGGTTGACTCAGATAGATATTCATTAAGCCTTTGTGGTTGCTTCCTTTTTTTTGAAATCCTTAAAGGCTCCAAACAAATATCTTGTTCCCCTGAGAATTTTTCTATTTCACTCCACAGGTCCTCAAATTTGTTCCTCTTCTCTTCAAAGCTACTTATAGTGCTATCTATGGTATCACTAGCCTGACTTAGTGTGGCATCTTTTCTCTGAAAATATTTACTCAGTACATTTGCGACCATTAACACTGAATGGAAGACGAACAAACAAACGATAAATTGTGGCTTTATCATTGATGCCTGTATTCCAAGTGCTTCTACAGAATTTTTGTCTCGCCCTTGTTCAATTTCCTCACCCAGAGCATTTCGAATTGCTTGGAAATTTCTCAAAAGGGATTTGCAATTTTCATATCGACAACTCCACCTGGTACTGCTAAGACTTCCCATTTCGCCCCCCGACTTTATACCTAGAGCATCACGGGCGTTTATAAGATGAGAGTGATGACCGGGTTGAGAAAAGTGGACGTATATTGCCTCCAGAGTGTTGAAAAATGCAGCTGCAGTAGACACCTTAGCACAACTGTCGACAATTACCAAGTTCATCCTGTGTGCCAAGTAATGAAAGTAAATGGCTTGTGGATGATCCTCCCTTATTTTGGCTTGCAGTCCTTGGTGTTTCCCAGACATAACACTGGCTCCATCATAAGATTGGCCAATTAATATTAATATATATAATATATATATAATATATATAATATAATATTCAACAAACTGCATTTACTTAGATACTTTTTAATAAATATTTTTAAACTCTCGGCATCTCTAGAAGAAGAACAACCTACGAAACCAAGAAAACGTTCCTCAACTTCCAAGCCTACGGTATATCTGATTGCCACGGACAATTGTTCTTGTTTGTAGCACCTAGCTTCATCAACCATTATCGAAAAAAAACCACATTGCCGCACTTCTTCTACAATCTGTTCAATAGCAAGTTGAGATGCGATGCTTATTATTTCATTTTGTATTTTGGAACTGCAATAACTGATATGTCTGTCTAGATGCATCGAAAAATTCGTGTCATGTTTTGCCATAAGTTCACCCAACTCCAGAAAATTTCCTCGGTTAGTAGATGTTGCGTCTTCTCGGTGTCCTCGGAGTGGCAGCCCTTGACGTGTCAAGTATAAAATCATGTCGATTAATTTTATCATATAATCTCGGTTCTGTATTATCATTTCTTCATGTTGTATGGTTAGCTTCTTATGAACATCTCCGGCCTTCAAGGAATGCTTGTAGCCTACAAACCTTTGGATACAGTCACTATGAGCCAAAGAGGTGTTATGTATTTTCAGCGACTCACTTAGTTTCCTCCAATTACTGAACCCATTAATCGAAAACTTTTCATTTTGATCTCGAATATTTGCAGAATGCCGAAAATGTCTGCAGACAAAGCAGAACGCTTTATCTAACTTCACACTATATTCAAGCCACTAATAAGTATCAAAGAATTGAGACGAAAACGATCTCCGTCTATCTCCAAATGAACTTTTTGGAAAAACAACCCTTGGGCCCCTTGGCTGCGAAGGACCACTATCAAGAGTTCCCAGATCTTGATCTTCTGGATCATTTCGTCCTCTTTGATTTGTTTCTGCAGATGTAAAAACATCGGATGTTTTGCTACCTTGCCCTTCTTCAGCGGCTTTATTTACATCTTCTCGTATGCCTCCACCAACATTTTCTATATTTGAAGTTGAAGATTGTGTTAAATCACAAGCTATCTCAATATTTGTTGTTGAGTCACGTACTGGAGTAGACGTTTGCCTTGTCTCAGTCTCATCTTTGTCGGGTTGATTTGTGGCAGATTTGAAAAACGATCGTATGTCTTTGAATTTCTGCATGTTCAAACCGCCCACAATCTGCAATCTGCAACGCAAATAAAAACAAATTTATAAACACCGAAGCTAACTGCTCGGACACTGATGGGGAAACAAGTAAAAGGCGTGAAAGAAAGTACAAATCAAAATCCCTTTGCAGTTTTAACTTTAAACTATTATTATTATTATTATTATCAGCTGAAACTTGTGATGCAATCTTTCCTTTTTTTCACCCATCAAAATTTTAACATCTTATAATACTCTAAAACAAACATACAAATAAGTAAAATTACCTTAGTCCTTAGTTGTTTGTGGCAGTTGGCCTTGGCAGTGACTATTTGTTTGCTTTGATGTTTTATTTCACACAGCACTGTGCTGTCAGCACAGAAGACTCAGAACATGGAACACCGAACACAGGTTATATTGGCACTTGGCTCATAATAATAATAATAATAATAATATTACATAAAACATTAAACATAACTATAACAAGTACTAACCCCATGAATTCATCGTGCGTTGCAGCGTTGCTTATATAGGTACCGATGACGCAAGCAACCCTTCTCGAATCTTCTAGAAGTTCGATGACTAATAATTTACGTAAGCTGCTGTCTGCGTCTGCCGAGGCATCGTAATTATGATTCATACATCTAGATTGTTCGGAATAATGAGTCACCATTTCCGGTATGTTACACTATTTTTAAGTTTCAAGTCTCGCTTCCTTTATAAAAAGTTATCTTTTAGAATGTTAATGTAAACTGTATGTAAACTAATCTAATCTACTAATCTTTGCGGCGTCTTTATGCTTGCTGGGTTTACTACATCGTGAAAGAGGAACTATACATGCTATTGTTTATGCATCAACACTCAACGCATATCAGTATCATGAACCAAAACAATTCCTAGAGCAGCACAGTCACAGTCAGCAGTCTACCGCCGCTGCGCCGCTTAGCTAAACAAATATTATTTCACCGATACAACTTATGCTCAAATGACGAATATTCTAATGTCCTTACATAATAAATAATAATTAATAATTGTACTTATCACTATGTCACTATTACTACTCGTTTGTTTATCGCAATGGTTTAAGATTTAACGAATTAAGTTGTTAGATGGAATTTAAGATAAGAATGAAAAATGGGGAAGTGCTCCGTTTTTCTGGGGTGTCACGGCTTGCCTGGGGTGTGCCTGGCACACCTTGCACCCCCCCTAGTTTCGCCACTGATAATTATTCAACCTCTTTTATAATAAGTTCATTACGAAAATAGGCAACATTGTAAAAACAAAAACACTAATCTATGTCAAACATACGTTTAAAACTTCATGCCAGATAAAGGTTGATGGACATATAGATGTTAACTTAAAAAAACATCCAAAACCACCGACTTCTATAAATATATAGATAATACTGTTTATACATTTTCAATCATATTTATTTAATTTTTACATTCATTTCGCAATGTATAAAGAAACTTTATAAAGAAAAGTTATGCCAAATTAAATTTTCTTTAAAAAATATGTCTACCCACTTTATAATTTAATTATAAAATTAATCATTATTTAATTTGAACTAACACTTAAATTTTACCTTAGGAGCATTGCGTAGAATATACACACACACACACACACACACACACACACACACACACACACACACACACACACACACACACACACACACACACCACACACACACACAACACACACACACATACACACACAACACACACACACACACACACACACACACACACACACACACACACACACAGACACACGCACACACAGGCAGACACACCCACCCACCTACTTTCCCATCCCCCACAAATAGACAAACACACACCCCTATCTACTCACCCACACACACACACACACACACACGCACGCACGCACAAGTAGAATCATACTTTTTCCATAGAATTATTACAAAAAGCTTTAAACGGCCATCTGACATAGATTACTGTTTTTATTTAACAGTGTTAGCTAGTTTCGTTTTGAATGTACTGAATAACTGTTGTGGAACAACACACTGCCTTCCAACCTACAAAACGGAAATGAATGGAAATGAAATAAGTTTAGGATAATTATGCAACCTCTTTTATAATACGTTCATTAGGAAAATATGCTACATCGTAAAAACAAAAACAATAATCTATGTCAAATGGACGTTTAAAACTCCATGTTCGATAGAGGTTAACTGATGTTTAGATCATAATTCAAAATAAAAAAAAAAAATTCTAAAGCCGCACGCTTCTATAGAAAATATCAATAATACAATTTAAGCATTTTCAATCATATTTATTTAAATTTTACACTTATTTCGCCTTATATTAAGAATTAAAGAGGTAATGTGAAATTAAATTTTCTTTAAAAAATATGTTTACACATTTTCTTATAAAATTAATCAACATTCAGATATTAAAAAAATTTGAACCAACACCTAAATTCTAGGAATTTGTTGCATTACGCGTTGTATCCAAAAATTGCATAGAACATTGCTATTTTTATTTAATAAACTCTGACTCTCGACCGCTGAATTCCTCCCAAGAACTAATCAGCTCCAAGAGAACAAGCTTAAATAAAACATTTTAACTACGCACATGTTTTCGTTCTCGAGTTATTGTGTACTATAACATATGTCCACTCACTTAGACATCTTGGTCGATCTTGGCGAAACTTGGCCAAACGTTGTAAAATCAGCTAATAAGTCGATTAGCAATAGTTAAAAAAAGTCGATTGCATAACCTATACCTACATACTATCCTGACCACCAAAGAATAAACTGCGTCATTACTTACAATAGTACGAGTTAATATTAAAAAACGGTTCAAATTATTTCCGTTATAATTTCTATGAATTAATTAGCCTTTTCCTAGATGGCGGTTGTGCAGTTACAGGTTTCCATATGATTATAAATATAAATACTATATTTCTTTAAACGTCAGTAAACATGGCATTTACTGACGCAATACAAGATACAAAAAACAAAATTATCATTTTGTTGCCATTCTCGAACGGCGCTAATGGTTATTTACCTAACTAGTTTGGAATGTTAATTTTCCCGCATTTAGTGCGAATTCCGGAAAATATATTCTGAACAAGTTAGATACAAAGTTTTTGTAACGAATAAATTAATAAAATTAAAAACAAATAATTTAACATTGTTTGGTTTTTTATTCTATATGGATTAGCGTAGGCGGCATTGTAACGTTGCATTAAACAAGTTGAAGATTGTGAAGATTCTCCGTGTTATTGTAAGTATTTTATTAAACTTTTTGTTCCTATTTGTGTAATTTAAAATATTACATTGTTAGGAGTATGATGGATTTGGAGAACTACACGCCGTCAGAAATTACTGAAGCGGCTAATACAGCAATAAATGATCTATTACCTACAAGATCGAGCAAAATCTATGAACGCGCTTTTCAGAAATTTATAAAATGGTGCGATGAAAAAAATATTAAAAGCTACTCTGAAACCGTAATGTTAGCTTATTTTGCCGAATTAGCAACAAAAATGAAAATAAAAAGCTCGGCAATGTGGTCCCAATATTTGATGATAAAATCATTATTGAGCATTCGACATGGCGTAGATATAAGCAAATACTTGAAACTTCGTGCATATCTAAAGAAGCCCAATGAAGGATACACCCCAAAGCAGGCCAAAGTATTTACAAAAGACCAATTTAACAAATTTTTATCGGAAGCGTCGGACGAAAAATACTTGGCAATGAAGGTTAGTTTTAGAAATAGAATGAAAACAAGTCTTTATAATTTGTATTTTTTTTAGATAGTTTTGATTATTGGTCTTTCAGGGGCATGTCGTTGCGATGAATTGGTGAAGATGAAGGTAAACGACATTGAGAACCTGAAAACCCTGCTACATATTAATCCAGATAGCAAAACAAAAAAATAAATCATTTACAGTTGTAGGGCAATCTTCCCTAAATTTATATAACAAATATGTTGCTTTGCACCCACGAGATATGAATGATCCTCGATTTTTTTTAAATATGGAAATGGGAAATGCTCAAGAGCGGTGATGGGAATCCATAAAATAAGTAGTGTTCCTAGGGAGGTAGCTTTTTTTTAAATTAGCGAACTGTACAGAATACACAGCACTGTTTAAGAAGAACCTCAGCTACACTGTTGGTGGACGGCGGCGCAGATTTAATGTGCTTGAAGCACCATGGTGGCTGGAAATCCAGCACTGTAGCTGAGCGTTGTATTGAAGACTCGCTATCAACAAAAAAAGAGGCAGCCTTAAAAATTTTTGCACCTAGTGCAAGCGCTACCAGTACAGAAATTCATGTAGAAGAGGAAGAATTAAAGACCTTTTCCTTAGAACGGAGCGAGACCTCCACTGTTACCTCTGGCGGATTTTATTCTGGGGAAAATGTTTTAATCGTTGTAGTTTTAATCTTTATAACTCTAAACAATAAATTTGTTTTCGTTGTTTTCCAAATTGGGTGTTTGAGTTATTAACTTACATTACTTTTGCATGCGCTGCGAGGGGATGCAAAAGACTTACAGCCGCCGGTGAAAATGTCAAACTATAACGTTGTCTGGTTTATTGACGTCTGAAGAAAAACAAGTTTTCGGTGCATCGGGATAGTAGAACTAACCGGGAAATACCTATTTTAATGCTATGGGTACAAAAAAAAAGAAAACTTTAGCACCGCTCACCAGCGGCTCTAAAGTGACAAATTTCGAAAACGCTTCCAGTTTGTCTTGTCAGCTTTTTTAATTTACATTGCGGAAGATTTTCTACATGTTCTGTTTCTTCTTCGATTACTATTTCAATGGGTGGCTTTCACCTTCCCCAGTAGCACCGACTATACTATCTAAAGTGTTCCACACATTTGGCATGATATCTGATGGAGAAGGACTACACGCCCTGCTTGATGCACTAGTAGCTGTCGAGGAACAACAGAGCACATTTGAAACTCTTCTAAAAGTAATTTCCAGTATTACAAGCATGAATATTATAATTATATAATTTTAAGAGTTATCGTTTATTATTTTGTATAATCATTTCTAATTATTAGACCACGAACAAGAATATTCTGAATCTCCCAATCCTGATGGGAGATTTTTAATTATTTGCCTTTCTTTAGTATACCGCTCCCTAAGATTCTTCCATAATCTTTGCATGTCTTCAACTAAAATGTTATTTATTTTTTATTACAAAATAAGATACGGATAATTGTTTCCATACCTGTAGAAGACATTGCCATTGCAATAGAATTCCATGAGTTGTTATCCTTAAAATCTTTTGATGATTTATCATAATGCCATGGATACTGTTGTATTAAATCAATTAATAATTGTTGGCATTCAAAATCGCTCATTTTTAAATTTTAAATAAAAGAACGTTAAAAAATCTAAACATACAGTAAACAAAGTTGTTTTAATTGTGGTTATGTTGCAACTGCCGGGATTCGTTTATAAATATGAGGATTATACACGACTACCATCTATGTTGACCGAATTCGTAAGCAGTAAAGTAAGAAATGGATTTGAACCTTTTCTTACTGCATATCACTAGTATCACTTAAATTTGGAACTACCACTGGCGAAAAGGGCCCTAGATTTATAAACAAACTTGAACGCACTATCTCGTTTTGAAAACGGGCAAATACCCCGACGTAAATAAACAAGTTGACTTCCATTTGCAATTTTAATAATACACAAGCATTTTGAAACTAACACCGATTTCATTTCGTAAGGCAGCTATAGGACGCTGTTTTATTTTACCTACGCTAATCATTATCATTAGACAACCACAATAACAATAATATCGCTCAAATTAACGTGTAGACTATTGTCGAGTTTTGCAAAATACGTTTTACAGCTAAATCAGTAAAAGTGCATATACAGCAACAAATATAACCAAACTTAAAATCAGACCTCTAGCAGTTAAATGCACATGCACTTTAGGCGTCTGAATAATATAAAGTATTTAGAGTCTTCCAGCAATCGTTAATATAAAGTAATTATTTTCTGGATTTCCCCAGTTATGTAACCATAATAACAACCTTTCACTATTCAAGTACATCCAAGGTATTTGGAAAAAATAACAGACCTACATTAGTGAAATCTTTATGACTGGGACTGGGATTATATGACGTTCACATTCCTTGCGCGTGACAAAAAATCCCTACAATTAGATTACACTTATTTTTAAAAGGAAACTTGTTTATTTGTGACGTCATCTAGTGGTGTATTTTTAAACTAATGCATTTTTTCTGTAATGGAAGCTAATCGTGGCTTTACCTAGTAGTATATTTTTAAATGGTCAATATAAATCACTTAATGCTTTCCAACAATTATTAATATAAAGTAGTTAACAACTTTTACTATTCAATTTCTTCTACCGTGTCACGACAAGGAGGCTAAGACCCGAAAGCAAGTTTCGAAGACTTATACTTGTCTTACAAGTTAGAATTAGGGCCCCTTATTAGAATGCAAATTCAAATTCCCCGCCATAACTAAGCAGACTGCAGACTTAAATACAAAATCAAATTTTCCGCCAAAGGGGATAGTATAAGGGGGGGAAACCCTACACCTGTCTTACAAGTATTAGGGCCCTCTTATTAGAATTTAAATTCAAATTTCCCGCGATGGGGCTACGGCAATGGGCGAAGCCTCACGAGCAAGTTCCGAAGACCTATGCCAAAATAGCCGATTACACGTACAACCAGTCAAATAAGAGTGGGTGTGGCCTAGTCTTAGCTCCACCTTAATACATGTACAACCAATCAGGTAAAAGGCATGAGTGTGGCCTGGTATTATCCCCACCATAACGAAACCATAAGAGCCTTATCTAATCATGGGGTTAGACCGCCAAAAAGGCTCTTGATATTACCAAAAGGGGTTAAAATCCAACCTAGGGGTTCGAAAAGAAGCCGACACCACCTTTAACCCCGCTCCTAGCCCCACCCACACCCCCACTCTGACCCGCCACCACTATGACGTCACGTCATTATTATGACCCCATTCTACTCACAATCTATGGTAGTTATCAACTATACTTAGATTTGTTTTATATGTAATTTTCTCGGGCTCGTTATTACAATAAACTTCTTCAACGACAGGTCTGGTTTCATGTTCACTCACGGACTCTGAAGCTAAGTCTATTTCATGACCACTTTCTAGTGAATCATCCTTATCAAACTTACGTCACATTATCACTATTGTTATTTTCATTAAGAGAATTATGTCACTTCCACTACTATCTTGTTGACCCGGATATTGTGGAAGACGAAGGTAAGAAATACTGGTATTAGAAAAGGTGCTTATTTTTTAAGCTTTGCCACGGATCGTTCTTTCTGGGCTTTTAACTTTCTTTTCTGAGCACCATTTAAATGTACGTAAAGTGTTTAAAAGGCGTCATGGCCTAAATGTGCGTCTAACATGAAAGGAACCAGTAATAAATCAGCCTAATCACTATAGTACTACTGTGTAACAAACGGACGGTGACGTCTGTTGGAGGAGCGGACGGAGTTGGTGTAGGTGGGGTGGGCGGCTGACGGCAGACCAGCCGCGTTATTGCCAACGTGGCATTATTAAAAACCGAGTCATCGTACGAGGCTATTAGCAGCTTAACGTTTCGATATTTTAGTTTAATTCCAGAGAATTTGAGACGACTTATACAATGTATTGTAGCATATAAATTCAAACTGGCTAAACTGTTTAACATTTATTAAAATTAATTATAACAATTCCTTCCATCATGCGGACCCGGTAGTTACGCCACTGGGAATGACGTCAGAAGCTAGTCTACACGCGGCTAATATGAGGGATTGAGCAATCCTGGAGTATATAAGATCCTTGTCCAAATCTCGATAGTATCGAGTTCAATCGCCCAAATACATCACGCTACACTAAATAATGCAACTTACTCCTTACTTGACATGCGAAATAAGCAAAGTATTCCAATTAAAAAGAGTAAAAAAATGGAAATTAACTGTAACTAGGTTACCGTAGATTTTTCTCCATTTTTTTATTTGATGATATAAATCTACGATAACCTAGGTTGCCGTTGATTTAATTTCCATTTTTTTACTCTGTTTTTATCTGACATGCGAAATATTAGAATAATTTACTTTATATAGTGTCTCGTAATACATCAAGTATAATATTACCAACACAAACAAAATTATGGTTAATAACTCTAACTGAATCCTGTAGACATGTATACAGGGTTGATCATTAGTGCGTCAAAATGCGATATGTCAGTAAAAATGACTTTTGGAAGGAAATATTTGCTACCAAAGTTTTACGTGTTTACGTATTTTAAAATCATTTTCCAATATACGGGGTGCGCCATAAAAGTGTGGTAGTAACAAATTATGCTTTTTAAAATAGAACCCCCCAAATTTTTTGCCATATTCGGATTTATTGTCAAATTTTAATGTTAATTTATGTAAAACGTTACCTTAAACATTTACCGTTTTTGAATTATATGGAAAAATGTGAAGATTTTGACAGCTGTAGGGTCCACAAAAATTGGTGCTGTACCCTGACCTGTTCGAATTTCGGAGTCGGTATTCTGGGGCTCTACAAAAACCTAATAAGCTACGTTTTGACGTATTTTAATTAAAAAAAGTCTTCTACCACCCCCGAAATATTCATCCGAAGTTGTATGATTTCAAACCTTAATAACTTGCTTATTTCAAATGGTGTCCTATCTTTAAAATTTACCGTTTCCGAATTATTCGGCAAAATAAACAAAATGATTTAATTTTTAATTTTATCAAGTCAACCGGCTACATGTTGACAATCCAAAAATGCATTAAACTGCAGTAAATTATCTTTAAGCAAATGAAATATTCATAACAGATTCTCAAACTGTTCGATCATGACATAATTGCAGTCTTGCCAGAAAAGACCTATTTACTTCTCCTAACACGTTAATGCTTATGCTATTTCTAAACACATGAATTATGCGTTGTCTCATATATTCTGCAGTAGTCGGAACAGTTTGATATACAACGTTTTTTATGTGACCCCATAGAAAAAAATCTAAATTTGTTAACTCTGGCGGCCAAGAAACGGGACCGCTACTGCATATCCATCTACCTTCAAATCCTCGATTTAAGTAGTCTGATTGTTAACGCAAAGTGCACAGGAGCACCGTCATGCTGTAGCCACATGTTTTGCAAAAGTTTGGGCAAATCATTTTGCAAAAAATACAAATATTCAAATGTCCGTTAAAGAAATGTGGTCCAACTATAAAATCACACATAATACCACCCCAAACATTTCCTTACTATTGTTGGGTTTTCTGTTGCATAATACTGGAGGTTATGACGATTTGGGCTACCACTCTGAGTGAAAGTTAACTCGTGGAAGAATAATACATTTTGGAAAAATTTAGATGTTGTTGTTTCCATTTCCAATCCCATTGGCAAAATGATCTCCTAATCTCCAAATCAGGACCTAGCAGTTCTTGATGGACGGATGTACTGTAGTCATGATACTTGTACCTCTTTAAAATTTTACTAACGGTAGATCGGGGTGTATCGGTTTCCTTGGATATTGTTACCGAACTGGTAGAAGGCTCCGAAATTACAGACAACAAAGCATTCAATTGGTCTTGGTCGCGTGTCCTCTTAGCCCTTTCACATTTTCCATAATTCACATTGCCTGTTCTAATAAACCTTTCTTTAAGTTTTTCTAAACTCTAACTGAGGGTTGTCTTCTATCGGAATATTTTCGTGCATACATCCTTTGAGTTAGCAAACAATTTTGATCAGCAGATCCCATAACGAAGATCATGCCAACCACTTCTGTTCTTTCAAAATACATCTGTGTTAGTAAAAGCGAGACACCATCCGCCATTTTGTTTTTTTTGGCGTCACCCTTGGGACACCTTTGGTCACCATTTTTTTATATATATGCCCACATGGCGATCGAATTTTTTTCACCTACGAATAAAAAGATTTTATTTAATCTGTTATTAATATTTATGAGGCCCCGTTTTTATCAAAGGAGTTTGTAGAATTGTTATTAAAATTATTACATTTATTTTAATCCCATCTACAGATATTTATACATTGGGGGTATTTTGATAAGGGGTCCTAGTCTTGCAAGACGGGAATATATTCGCGGGCTTCGCCCCTGTCGTAAGCGCTCAATTTTTTTCAATATCTGAATAACGACATCGAAATTGTAACCTTCAACATTATACATATAAATGAGTAATTAAGTTACATAATTAGTTTGCTTTACAAATCATGTTTTAAACGATTTTCACCTTGAGAACGTTAAATTATATGCTCAACGTTTAAGCGGAAAATAAAAATTGCATTAATACGATAAATGGTTACACGTATGCATTATAGGCTGTTCTACATTTCTCTGCGTGCTCCTTTTAGTAGTGTTATTAATTAAAAGTAAATATTGAAGGTCGACAATTAAAATTATGTGTTCAAAGTCTAAGCAGAAAATAAATGCATTAAATGGTTACACATATGCATTATAGACTGTTATACGCTTCATTGTATGTTTTAGTTTAGGGATGACGTTTTTAAAATGAATTGCGTAATTACGTAAAATTGATTATTATTGATATGGGATGTCATACTTTTTTTAAAAAACAGTAAAATATATTCATAGCCATAAAGCTTATAATACAGATTAACTACTCTTTATTTATATAGATCAGGGTCGCAAAAAGGTGCTACAGAAAATAGGTAATCCATAATCTCCTATGTTTCATATTAGTGTGAAGACATTTTCGGCAGTCAAGGCTTTTGGGTTAGGTGCACTTTCCCTTATCAAAATTAAGGACAGTGTAATTTAACTTATCTGGATCTTCATAGAGAACATCACTACCAGCATCAACTTCACCGTTTTCATTTTGAGCGATTATATTGTAATAGCTTATTAAAACGTATGAACAGCTAATACCACTGATACTGCTTCATAATAATACTCATTCGATTGTAATTATGCTTTAAAAAATACATACAGCGGATAATATACAATCTTTATTTTCTGATATTATTATTATTATTATGGCGGCCTAATGATAATGATAAGCGAGGTTTGTAGAGAATTAAATACAGCTTCAAATTTACCGCCGAGGGGCTATGACAACGAAGGAAGCCCCAAAAGCAAGTTCCTGTCTTATAAGTTAGCATTAGGGCCCCACGTACCATAAGACAAATTTAAATTTCCCGCAGTAACCTGTAGGAACAAATTTAGATTTTCCGCCAAGGGGGGCACGGGTCTAAGTCCCGAGAGCAAGTTGCGAGGCCTTACACCTGCCTTATAAGCTAGCATTAGGCTCGCTTGTTAGAATACAAGTTCAAATTTCTCGCAATAAGTAATCAGAATATAAACACTTAAATACAAATTCAAATTTACTGCCAAGGGACCAGGGGGCTAAGACCCGAAAGCAAGTTGCGAAGCCCTATGTCTGTCTTATAAGTTAGCAATAGGCCCCTTATTAGAATACAAGTTCAAATTTCTCGCAATAAGTAATCAGAATGTGAACACTTAAATACATATTCAAATACAAATTTTCCGCCAAGGGACCAGGGGCTGAGATCCGAAAGCAAGTTGCGAAGCCCTATTTCTGTCTTATAAGTTAGCATTAGGCCCCCTTATTATGATACAAGTTAAAATTTCCCTTCACACTTGGCGCACAAACAAATTCAATTTGGCGGAGGGGGCAAGGGCCTGAGAGTAAGTTGCTAAGCCCTATTTCTGTCTTACAAGTTAGCATTATACCCCTTATTACAATACAAATTTATATTTTCAGCCATGACATGCAGAGACTTAAATACAAATTCAAACTTTCCGCCAATGGGGCATCGACAAGGGGACAAAATTCCGAGAGCAAGTTGCGCAGCTCTACACCTATATTACAATTTAGCATTAGGCCCCTTATTTAATATAAATTCAAATCTTCGCCAAGAGTACCACGACAATACACGAAGGCCCACGAACAAGTTCCGATCACTACAAGGGGCGAGGACTCGAGAACAAGTTGCGACGCTCTATACCTCTCTTACAATGTCGGTTATATTCGGGGAGGGTTGGAGTTGGGTCGCCGAAACGGTCTTCGCCGAAAGCCTCGCGTCGCAAAATTTTACATAAATGAATAATATATAGTACTTAGAGCCCTCCAATCATCAGCAATATAAAGTAATTATTTTCTGATTTCAACAGTTATGTAACCGCATTAATAACCTTTCACCTGCGCAACTTGCTTTCGTGGTTTTGCCCCCTTGCCGATGCCCCATTGGCGGAAAATTTGAATTTGTATATAAGCCTCTGCATGTTTTGGATGAAAATATGAATTTGTATTGTAATAAGGGGTATGTATAACGCTAACTTGTAAGACAGATGTAGGGCTTAGCAACTTACTCTCAGACCCTCGCCCCCTAGGTCAAAATTTGAATTTGTTTGTGGCGCCATCTATAAGGGGAAATTTGAATTTGTATTATAATAAGGGGGTCTAATGCTAACTTATAAGACAGATATAGGGCGTCGCAACTTGCTTTCGGGTCTTAGCCACCTGGTCCTTTGGCGAGAAATTTGAATTTGGGTTTAAGTGTTTACATTCTGATTACTTATTGCGAGAAATTTGAACTTGTATTCTAATAAGCGAGCCTAATGCTAGCGTATAAGACACGTGTAAGGCCTCGCAACTTGCTCTCGGAGCTTAGACCCCTGTCGCCCTAGGCGGGAAATTTGAATTTGTATTCTAATAAGAGGGACCCTAATGCTAATTTGTAAGAGAAGTGTAAGGCTTCGCAACTTACACTCGGGGCTTCGACACCTGGTCCTGACCCCTAGGTGTAAAATAAAGTTTAAGTCTGCAGGTTATGGCGGGAAATTAAAATTTGTCTTCTGATAAGTGGAGCCTTAATGCTAACTTATAAGACAGGAATAGGTCTTCGGAAACTAGCTTTTGGGGCTTCGCCCCGTTGTCTTGATCCCTCGGCGGTAAACTTGAACTTGTATTTAATTCTCTTCATACAACGCTTATCATTATCATTAGACCACCATAATAATAAAATAGCGGCAAATAAAGATTGCATATTATGAGTATTATTATGAAGCAGTATTAGGGGTATTACCTGTTTTTACTTGTTAATAAGCTATTACAATATAATCGCTCAAGGTGAAAACGGTGAAGTTGATGCTAGTAGTGATGTTCTCTATGAAGATCCAGACAGGTTAATTACGCTGCCCTTAATTTTGAACATAAGGGGAAGTGCACCCATCCCAAAAGTCTTGACTGCCGAAACTGTCTTCACACTGATATTTAACGTAAGAGATTATGGATTACCTAGATTTAAGGATGTATTCGATAATTTACAGTAGCACCTTTTTGAGACCCTGATCTATATAAATAAAGAGCAGTTAATCTGTATTATAAGCTTTATGGCTATGAATATATTTTACTGTTTTTTTATAGAAAGCATAATATCGCATATCAATAATCAATTTTATGTAATTTAATCTGGGTACTAAAAGTAATGCACTTGATTTTAAAAAAGTCATCTCTAAACTAAAACAAACAATGAAGCGTAAAACAGTCTATAATACATATGTGTAACCATTTAATGCATTTATTTTCTGCTTAGACCTTGTACACATAATTTTAACTGTCGACCTTTAATATTTACTTTTAATTAATAACACTATTAAAAGGAGCACGCAGTGAAATGTAGAACAGCCTATAATGCATGTGTGTAACCATTTATCGTATTAATGCAATATTTATGTTCCACTTAAGCCTTTAGCATATAATTTAACGTTCTCAAGGTGGAAATCGTTTAAAGCATGATTTGTAAAGCAAACTAATTATGTAACTTAATTACTCGTTTATATGTTTAATGTTGAAGATTACAATTTCGATGTCGTTATTCAGATATTGAAAAAAAAAAAATTGAGCTAGCGCTTTAATATAGTCTTAAAGATTGCATAGAACATAATCGTTTGAGGACTAGGTTTTTATATACTTGATAAAAATCAACACAATTCTAATAAATATTAATAATAATAAACACAGATTAAATAACATCTTTTTATTATGAAAACACTTGTCATCTTTACATGTCTTATCTAATAATTCTTTCCCATTATTAGAATACAATTTTTATGACAGGGGCGTAGCCCGCGAACAGATTCCCGTCTTACAAGACTAGGACCCCTTATTAGAATACAACCCCCAATGTATAAATAAATTCGGTCACAATCTGTAGATTAAAAGAAATTTAATAATAATTTTAATAACAATTATGCAATCTCCTTTGATAAAAACGGGCCCTAATAAATATTAATAACAGATTAAAAAAATATTTTTATTCTCAGGTGAAAAAATACGATCCCCACGTGGGCATATATATAAGAAAAATGGCGACCAAAGGTGTACCAAGGGTGACGTCACAAAGAAACAGAATGGTGGATGGTATTTCGCTTCTGCTTGTGTTTAGTTAACCACTAACATTAATATGAGATAAGAATGAAATTTGCACCAATTTAAAAATTGTGTAACAGATACTTAAAAAATATGTCTTTGGATTGAAAAAAAATACGAAATAACGATCGTGCAATGTAATATTACTGTCACTTACAAACAACTATGACGTTATTTATGATATTTTCGGTACGTTCGGATGATCTTTTACCTATACGAGAAATTTATTTATACATTGTATTTCTGATAAGGAGGTTCTGGTAAGACACATGTATGAACTTGTGTTAGAGATTGATCTTGCGTGAGGAATTTGAATGACAGTAAAATTTAATTATAGAACACTTATTTTTATTATAAATATCATAATTAAAAAAGCCTCAGTGAGTTATAAAAAAATTACTGACATTCAGGTTATTCTTTAATGAAATAAAAATTTGTATTAAGTTAATTAATTACATAACAGTTATTACAATATTGTTTTCTAAAACGAATATTAAAACATAGCTTTACCTGCATTGATTGCATTGAAATATGTTTCATATCCATCCGTTCGTTAAATTGTTGTATATTGTACATCTTAATATTTTTAGAGAAACCTGTTGTTACGTATAGATTAGATGCGTTTTATAGCTGTAATTAAAAATCTGTACAAGTAAATAAATAAGAGGTTAAAAGCACACTTACCAGCTCTGTATTGAAAGAACATTTTTTGAGGGACTGGTTCACGAGTGGTATCCGTTTTCTGTTACTCGTCAAATCAAACTAAAAACTTTCTGTTTTTACGTTTTATGAATAGTTCATGTAAAAACTAGCTATGGATTTCCCATAATTAATTTTTAGAGTGTAAATATACAAACAACCTCATTATCTTTATCACACTTACTGCAACTCGTATTTACCTTTCTCTTAAAATAATTAGTAACAAAGCGGTTTGAACAAAATGCTGCACATACACACGCAAAATTGTTTTTTATAAAAAACCTCATTAAATGCTTGGAAAGTAATAATTACATGTTTAAATTCCACAACAATATGTAGTAAGAAACCACTGTTCATGTTTACTTTTAGCTAATTACTTTGTAATTATATAATCCTGTTAAAATTTAATAGTCTAAAAAATTGATTACCAATATCGAATGGTTAACACAATTTCGTTTAAAAAACACTAAATCATAAATTTTATAACACAATTTTTAAAAATACACATGCTGAATTAAAAAGAAAGAAAAAATAGTAGGTATCGCGCAACCCTTAATTAAAAAAGTAAGGTACTAAAAAAAATCTCTTCATTTATCAGAATAGAATGGCTGGATATAAACCGGCTATTGCATTCCGATCATTAACTAATTTAGAAAGTAGTACACCAAACCTGATTACTGCTACTCGTATTTAGCAATTATATTGTACGTATAAAATTTACATTCAAAACACTTACAAATATTGTAAAAATTTTGCTAACGCAAAATTACTTTAAATAACTGAATCTTGAGATTACATAAACTATTGTTATGGAATGCATGAATATCATGCAGCCATGATTTATCTGTATACTCAATTACGCGCGCGCACATACACACACACGCACGCGCACACACACACGCACGCACGCACGCACCCACACACACACACATACACACACACATACACACACACACACACACACACACACACACACACACACACACACACACACACACACACACACACACACACACACACACACACACAACACACACACACACACACACACACACACACACACACACACACACACACACACACACACACACACACACACACACACACACACACACACACACAACACACACACACACACACACACACACACGCACACACGCACACACGCACCACGCACGCACACACGCACACACGACACACACACACGACACACACACACACGCACACACGACACACACACACACGCACACACGACACACGACACACGCACACACGCACACGACCACGACACACACACACACACGCGCGCGAAAACACGCAAACGCAAAAACATACAAACACGAAAACACACCAACACAAAAAACACGCAAACACGAAAACACGCTAACGCGAAAACACGTAAAACGAAAACACGCAAATACGAAAACACAAACGAAAACAGTCTAACGCAAAAACGAAAACACACAAACGAAAACACGCTAACACGA
Organism: Vesta saturnalis; assembly: GCA_036346205.1. NCBI lineage: Eukaryota > Metazoa > Arthropoda > Insecta > Coleoptera > Lampyridae > Vesta > Vesta saturnalis. Next base: position 606,948 of record JARFJB010001008.1, on the reverse strand, counting down.
AATCACGCCAACACACAAATGAAAAAAACGCTATCACGAAAACACGAAAATACGCAAACTCGAAGACACACAAACACGAAAACATGCAAATACAAAAACACACAAACGAAAACACGCCAGTGAAAAATACGCTAACGCGAAAACTCGTAAAGCTGCAAACATGAATCAAGACGGGGAGCACCGTTAGGAAAAAGAAGTTTATTAACGACATTGAAGGAAAGCTTAGCGTTTGAAAATATATTATTATTATTATAAACAACAATACATCATTTTTATTTAATAACAACATTTATCCGTCGTCTTCTTCTTCTTGAACCGTGATTTCGTCGCCATCATCATCATGGTTTTGAGATTCGTCCTTCTCCTCTACCTCATCACTCTTCTTCCTCTCCTGTGAATCATCACCATCACTTTGGATGTGAGATACATTCAGCTCATCCACGTCATCGTTTCCATCTTTATCTTGAACGGTTATATTGTAATAGTTTATTAACAAGTCAGTAAAATCTCTAATGTCTGCTGATGTTGACTCATAAGCAGGAGAATACATCATAATAATGCTCACTCGATGATAGTTACACTTTAAAGAGCGAAACACACTAGAAACCAGAACGCTGCTAGCCTAGGGTCTTGTGCGCTGGCGCGTTCGTCAATGTTCGGGTAGAATCGGTTCTCTTCGGGGGAAGTTTTAAGTATTAACCTAACCTCACTCTAACATTTTCCCTAGAGGTATGTTTATAAATCTAAACTCCTTTTTCATGGCTGAGGTATTTTCTCCTAAGATGGCTGCGCTAGTGCATGTTTAATTGTAAATGACGAGATAATCAAATTATTGTTTAACACCTGTTACCCAACCATTCTATTCTGATAAATAAAGAGATTTTTTAGTACCTTACTTTTTTTAATTAAGAGTTGCGTAATATCAGATGAGCCTATTCTTCTTTCTTTTTAATTCAGCATGTATGTTTGTGAAAATCGTGTTATAAAATTTATGACTTTAGCGTTTTAAGGAAAGTGTATTACTCGGTTGGTAGATTATTAAAATTAACAGGATTATATAATTAGACAGTAATTAGCTAAAAGTAAACATGAACAGTGGTTTCTAACTACATATTGTTGTTGTGGAATTTAAAACATGTAATTATTACATTCCAATCTTTTAATGCGGTTGTTATAAAAAACAATTTGCGTGTGTATGTATGTATCGACAACATATAATATTTTGTTCAAACCGCTTTATTATTAATTACTTTAAGGGAAAGGTAAATACGAGTTGCAGTAAGTGTGATAAAGATAATTAGGTTGTTTGTATATTTACACTCTAAAAATTAATTACGGGGAAATCAATAGCTAGTCTTACATTAACTATTTATAAACGTAAAACATAGAAAGTGCTTTAGTTTGATTATGCGAGTAACACAAAGCAGTGACTATCACTCGTGAATCAGTCCCTCAGAAATGTTTTTTCAATACAGAGCTGGTAAGTGTGCTGTTAACCTTTTATTTATTTTATTTACTTGTACAGATTTTTAATTACAGTTATAAAACACATCTAAGTTATACGTAACAACAAGTTTATTTAAAAATACTAAGGTGTACAATACACAACAATTTAACGAGCGGGTGGATATTAAACATATTTCAATGCAATCAATGCAGGTAAAACAATCAGTTTTAATATTCGTTTAGAAAACAATATTGTAATAACTGTTATGTAATTAATTAACTTAATAAAAAATTTTTGTTTCATTAGAGAATAATCTGAATGTCAGTAATTCTTTTTTATAACTCACTGAGGCTTTTTTAATTATGATATTTACTATAAAAATAAGTATTCTATAATTAAATTTTACTGTCATTCAAATTTCCCACGCAAGATCAAACCCTAACACAAGTTCATACACCCGTCTTACAAGATAGCGATAGGGTCTCCTTATTAGAATACAAATTCAAATTTTACTTCAAGGGTCACGGGGCTAAGTCTCAGCAGTAAGTTGCGAAGCCCTATATCAGCCTTACAAGATAGCATTAGGCCTTCTTATTAGAATACAATCCCTATGTATAAATAAAATTTCGTAAAGTTACAATATGTAGATAGGAATTAAAAGAATACGCACAACTGCTAACCTCCAAGGTCTCCCCCACCAAAAGGGCTCTTAATACAAACAAAAATAATCAGGGTTGAAATTCCAATCATGGGTCGAAAAAGGCCACCGAAAAGAAACCATAAAATAGGGGTGAAAAATACGCCCCCTCAAGCAAGCGAGTAAAAAGAAAAAGGCCTTAATTAGGGATGAAAATTCCGTCAAGGGGTTGAAAAAGGTCTCCGAAAAGAAACCTTAGGGGTGAAAATCAAGGGGTTGAAAAAGACCTCCGAAAAGAAACCATAAAAAGTAAGGGTGGAAAATATGGTCTCCCACGTCGGCATCCTTGTGACGTCAAAATCCAAGATGGCGGCAAGGTGCCCCTCTTCTACTCGCAGGCACCAATAGGAATAAACAAGCGTTTTTTTTGTTTCCATGTCAACATGAAAATGTAAAATTTGAGCATTATTACACATATTAAAATACTTATCTTTTTTTGGGTGTTTAATGATATATTTGTATATTAATCTAATACGATCTAAACGTTTCGATAATACTTACAATTATTCTCGTCAGTAGTAATATTATCTATTACACTTACTAATGATGTTGAAACAATTTTAATAATATTACTACTGACGAACATAACTGTTAGTGTTATCAAAAACCCAAAAAAAGATAAGTATTTTAAAATAAAAATTAATTAATTATTTCAATGTTGCCGAATAATTTGAAAACGATGAATTTTAAAGATAGGAACCGTACAAACACTTAACCCAGATATACCCATACGCTTACGCGAGGTATTTATAAATAGTTTTTTAAAACCGTAGTTGTTTAGAGTACAAATAAACACAATTTATCTGAAAAAATAAATTTTATTGAAAAATAATGCAAAATTGAAGCCGTACTACACCTAGTACGGTGGGCAAATGTATGGGAACTAATCAACTATTCTTTGTTATTAAAGAATTTAACATTTTGTGGTAGGACAAAAAACACTTTACATGCAGTCCTTTGTTACACTTCGTATACCTAGTTGTGGTTCTCTCATGACAACGCGCAACGGGTTTGCTTATCTTGAAGTATTACTAAATGATCTAAACGATCAAAGCGAATATCGATGCCTTCATTACGTGACGTGACCTTTTGAAGAGTTTTGTTTTTTGTTTTGCACTAATAGCGTAGTCGCAATTCGTCTTCTAAATTTTAATTGATCTAGTTCTCCCTCCTTTTGCCTATGTAACTGCCAAGAGTTGTGTACTGCCATATCGATGCAGTATGATATGAGTGGAAAATACCACTTTTTACCTCTGATCGATATTCTATAAAGACTTATGTTTTGGTCACTCCTGTCAACACCTCCCATATTGGCATTATATAAGTTAATCAAATGCGGCTGGGATACCTAAAACATTTTCAAAATTACAAGATCTATGGGCAGAATGGTAATCGATTGGACTTACCTGTATGGATTTCTTTTCTTTTTGAGAAAATCTCTTGACAGCGTGGATTGGATTAATTCGTGCGGCATTTGAACATAAAGTAACAATACTATTATCGTGCCATTTCACGGCAATTATGTTACTATCTTCAATTTTCTTATAGTCGAAACATCCTCTCGCATCATTTTTCATTTGCTTGGAAGTCTTTAGAGGGCTGCTAGGTATGCCATTTTTCCGAATAGTACCTGTAGCTTTGAAGTTCTTCTTGGAAAGCAGTTCCAGCAATGGTAAAGTAGAAAAAAAGTTATCAAAAAATAAATGCATATACTGCTTATTTGGCCACCTTTTTCTCAGAACATCTGCGTATTCCAGAACTACAGATGGCCCAACTCCATAACTAGCATACTGAACGCTAATATTTGTAGCTGCACCTTGGTAGGGCTCGAACCAATTAACATAGCCCAATCGTGTTGCCCCTACCCACAATTTATAGCCATATCGAATAGGCTTCCCATAAATAAATTGTTTGCAACCATGGCGACCAAAGTATGGAACCATGGCTTCATAAACGCAATGCATTTCCTCGCATTTGCTATATTCTAAGAATTTTTTATTTAGGTGTATAAATAAAGGCCTAACTTTAGCATATTTGTCAGTCGCATCTATTGTATTATTATCTGCTATATGAAGATGAGACAGAATAAATTCGAATTTGTTTCTCGATATTGCCTCGGATACCAATACATTATGAGAGTCTCTTTCGTATTCCCAAAACATTCATCGCCTAGGTATCTGTATATACCCGCTCAATAATAATACGACAATGAACGCTTTCAATTCCGACTTTTCTATCAACACATTCTGGTTTCTTTGTTGTGCATACCGATTTGTCTCTGTTACAATTGTCTCTAATATTTCTTCGTCAAAAAATTTAAAAAATAAATCCTCAGGGTTTTCGAGATTCGCTTGTGCTATATCTGTATCATCAAAAATATTGTTGTCAAGTGGCAAGTCATTGTCTTCCCATTTATAAATTCTTTTTATTTTTTTGGGTTTAGTTACTTTAGTTCGTAATCGACATTTCAAAACTGAAAGAGGCATTTCATCTTCAGATGAGAAGCTAGAGTCACTCAAATTGTTTTCATTGTCTGATATATTTCGTAAATTAATTTCTACCGGTACTCGAAGTTGCGACCCAGGTAAATTATTTAGATTGACAAAATCTTCCGCGCCAGAATCTTCGTCGGTTTCATTTCCACAAGCATTTTCTGGCGGAAAAAGGGTTATGCAATCCACATTCTCTACTACATCTTCATCGTTTTCCAACATTACTAATGCCTCATTCAGAGAAAATCCCCTAAAACAATATTGAAGTGACTGTATAAGTGCCCACCGTACTAACTCTAGTACATTAAAATATAAAGGTTATAAAAGTTACTCTAAAATAATTTTGTGAAATTTTTTTTGCATTACGCGAATCTTACATGTTTTGTATATATTATATGGTATATAACTAAAATTTTAATTAATTTAAAATTAACAAGAAAACCTTACCTTGAAAAACGTATTCCATAATCTGCCATTGTGACAGTTTAACAAATTTCAGCCGCTAATAATAATTACTATGCAGTTACAAAAGATAACTTTTACATCCACTCACGTGCACTGCAGCTTACTAAATAACCTCAAGCAGTATAGAACGTATTGGGTTGCAGGTTTAAACAGGATTGAACAAGTTGTAAGTGTACTACATGTAGTACGGTGGGCATATCTGGGTTAACTTAAACTTTGACGATAAATCCGAAAACGGTTTAAAAATTAGGGTATTCAATTTGAAATAGGCAAGTTATTGAGGTTCGAAATCATGCAACTTCGGATGAATATTTCGAAGGTTGTAGAGCACTTTTTGTTTAATTAAAATACGCCAAAGCGTAGCTTATTAGGTCTTCTTAGAGCCCCAGAATACCGATTCTGAAATTCGCAGAGGTTAGGGTAACAGCATCGATTTTTGTGAAATGTTGCAGGTGTAAAAATGTTCATATTTTTCTCAATAATTTGAAAACGGTACATTTTTAAGATAAAACATCTTACATAAATTAATATTAAAATTTGACTATAAATCAGAATATGGCAAACAAATTGGGGGATTCTGTTTTAAAAACCATAATGTGCTACTACATTTTTATGACGCACTCCGTATATTGGAAAATAATTTTGAATTAATATGCTCCTCTTATACACCAAAAACTTTGATAGCAAACATTTGTTTCTAAAACTCATATTTACTGAGGTATCGCACTTTGCTTTGACTCACTAATGAGCAAGCCTCTATATGCATAGTTACAGTGTCTTCTACCTATAAATTTAATTCTTAATTAAACAATGTATATTGTAGCATTATTTACAAACAATGATTGACCAAAATTTGGTACATTAAAAATATCTTTTTTTTTAGATTTTCAATCTTCATGAGAATATACTAATCTCTCTTTTGGACAAAGTTCTTTTAATTTGTAAGTTTATTTTAGAAATATAATTTGTAGTTTAATTTTCTACCTTACACAGGTCATGGGTGCATTAACAATAACATTCCTATTAACTTTAATTTTTATTGATCTAACGGAAGCTGTAATGGAACCTAAATGTTACTGGCGTCTCCCAAAAAAATGTAGCACTTTAATTTGTGTTGAAGTCAACCCTACATATTTAAACGAAAACATTTCAAAAGTAACCTATACTTATCAAGACGATCTCTTCTATTTCCCTGGAGAAACGGTTGAAGAAATTGAACCTTGTTTACGTTTAGAAATTTCAAATTCAGATGTAACTTATCTTAACGATAGTAGTTTAAAAGTGAATTATATAGATAAATATTCCGAAATTAAATTAAGAAATATTAATTTAAACGTAATTTCTTTTAATGTATTTAACAAATTTGTAAACTTAAAAAGGTTATTCTTAGATCATAACAGAATTGAATCAGTAAAACTAAATTTAACCTCAGTCGAAGAACTTAATTTAGGTTCTAATGAAATTAAATTTATTGATTTACCGATATTGCCTAGTTTAAAAGTTCTTGATTTAAGTTTTAACCATTTAAGTGAGTTAGATGGATGTAAATTTGAGGAACTGGTAGAAATTAGAGTTAATAATAATAATTTAACAGTGATTCAGGTTGGGTGTAATAGAAAACTTATGAGTTTAAATTTAAGCTTTAATCGAATTGCGGTGATTTGGCCGGAAATGTTTGAAAATTTAACTGCTCTTGAAACTATCTATTTGAATGATAATGAATTGAGTGAGCTCAGAACATTCAATAGTTCACTTAATTTACACTACTTATACTTGCACAATAATAAGTTGAATCACTTAAATTCCAATAACTTTATCGGTTTAGCTAATTTAAAAGTTCTATCTTTGGATAACAATAATATTAGTCATATACATGAATATGCTTTTACTAATTTAAGTAAACTGACTCATTTAACTTTATTAAGCAATCCTTTACATACACTATACGAGAATGGTTTTCAAGGGTTAGAAGGTTTAAGGAGTTTGGATTTGAGCAATATGCCAATTACACACATAAAAAATAATGCTTTTGCTGGTTTGACTCACTTAAACAATTTAGATGTGCAAAATACTAAATTGAAAATTCTAGAATTAGAATCTTTTAATGGTTTACAAAACCTAAAAACTCTGAATTTGTGGAATAATAGTTTTTATTTATCATCGTATATTTTTATCAACTTAACTAATGTTGAGAATTTAATACTAGGGAAACCCAATGGCTCATATGAACATTTCTTAGAAAGGAACACTTTTTATGGAATGGAAAATTTAAAATCACTCAATCTTTCGAATATGGGAATTAATAATATTTACTCAGGGGCATTTCAAGGCTTAGGAAATCTTCACACTTTATCGCTGAGCAACAATAACATAAAAGTCCTTGTACTTAATGCATTTGTGGGGTTACACAATTTACAAAGTTTGTATCTTAATGACAATAAGATTAATACAATTTTTCCAAACGCATTTTATGAACTAAATCATGTTGAATTATTGCATATTCATGGGAATAAAATTAAAGAACTTGATAGTGAAGGATTTAATGGTTTAGGAAAGTTACAAACTCTCCAACTGTCGAACTTATCAATTGAACTCATACATCCAGAAGCTTTTATGGGTTTAGATAAATTATCAATTTTATCATTAAATAATAACAAAATTAAAATACTTAATGAAGACACATTTTTAGGATTACCGTATTTGACCGAATTACACCTAAACGAGAACGAAATATCAAAGCTACAACCACAAGCATTTCAAGGATTAAGCAAGTTATACTTTCTTAATATAAGTGGTAATACCATTAGTACAATCGTTAACAATACTTTTCTCGGTTTGAGCGCTTTGCCTCATCTTCAGTTATCACAGTTAGGAATAAGTGTATTGGAAGTAGGGGCATTTTCAGGATTAGATTCATTAAGGAAATTGAATTTGAGTCAAAATAAGATTAGCACATTACCATTTAGTGTTTTTGATAACCTCAAGTTGCATAGTTTAGATCTATCTAGTAATGCGTTACATAACATTGAGGCTGACACTTTTAAGAATTTGAAATTTGTAACTCAGTTTAGTATACAGAATAATACTATTTCAGTATTAAAGAAAAATGCTTTTAATGGATTATCTAATCTTCCCAAGCTGATTTTGGATAATATGGGTGTAAGTATAATTGAGCCGGATGCTTTTTATGGCCTTAATCATATGGCATTACTGAGTCTGAAGAAAAATAACATTAAGGTTATAAATAAAGGGGTGTTTGATGCAGTAAGTCACGTATTATTTTTGTTTTTAAATTCAGGTCTCACCGAATTAAGCGCAAATGCTTTTTTTGGTTTAAATTCATTAACTGTACTTAATATAGAAAGTGGTAATTTTACTCGATTAAAAACTAATACTTTTAAAGGAATTAAAAATTTAAAATTACTGAATATTAAGGATACTCGAATTGGGGTTGTCGAAAGTTATGCTTTAAAAACTGACCAAAATTTACATATTTTAAACTTGGATAACACCACAATTGACACTATCGAATCACAAGGCTTACCTTCTTTAGACTATTTAGTAATTGTTCGAAATCACTCAGGGATTGCTAACACACCCATGCAAATTTATAATTTTTCTAAACTTTCCATTAAAAGTTTAGCTAAAAATGTGTTTGTTTCCTCATCATATCGGCCAGTTACATTAGATTTCGAGTATAATCTACTTACCATTATAGTAAAAGGTACATTTAATGGTATTGATGTTGATAGATTAAGCCTAAATTTCAACAAGATTAATAGAATAGAACCAGGAGCTTTCACCTCTATGCAGCACTTGACTAATTTATCAATTGCATATAATAATCTAAAGACGATTATTAGTGAAACCTTCGATGGACTTATTTCTTTAAAAACTTTAATACTGGGGTACAACAATATATCCACATTAACACCTAATTCCTTTAAGAATCTACAGCTTGACCACCTTGATCTTAGCTATAATAAGCTGAAGGAATTATCCACAAATTTCAACTATTTGAAAACACTTCGATTTTTAGAGCTGCAATACAATAGTTTTACAAAATACGACTATATTCTTCCTTCATTGACAACGCTTTACATTCAAGGCAATAATCTTAATGACCTCAACGCTCTCTATAACTCCTCAAACCTAAATCTTATAGATTTTAGAGAAAACAATTTTCCTTGCCAAAATCTGTGGCGTCTTTTAAATTTCTGTGTGAAAAACAAAAAGGATTTCATAAAATCCTCGATTACTTCAGGTGTAAAACACTTTTATGGTATCAATTGTTTTGAACAACCTCCTTTGGAACAAGATGTTCAAATTTGGACTTCAGTTTTGAGTGATTTAGATAAAGGGATTGATAGTTTAAGTAAATCTGTTAAAATGAAGAATGAAATTAACTTGGGAGTGCAGAATTTGTCTGAATTAATTGAAAAAGTTAATGATGCACATGTATCCGATGATTTTAATAGTTCAGTTTATGTTAATAATCATGTGAACATTTCAGAAATATTGTTGCTTTTAATGTGTGGTATAAGTATTTTAACGTTTTTTATTTGTGTTTACGATTATTTATGTAAGTATTTTAAGAGGAGAAGACAACTTCAGAGTACTCAATCAGAAATGAATATAATTAATGCTATACTGCAATAATTGTATTGAGTCTAAGTATAATTAAAGATTGATTTAATGTTGTTGAAGTTTTTGTTAGCAATGGCAGCATTCTTTATTATTTTGACGTTCTACAGGGACTCGCTTTGGACCGCTACTATTTTAATTATTTATACGTAACTATCACAATTAACCCCTATACAAATAATGTGCGTATGTATGAGTCCGAATTCTTACTTAACAAACATAGAGCACCTGCTTGAAATTTTTAGCGGGAAAAGGTGATAAAGTGCATTTCACGAATAGACCTCTATAATATGGCTGCCATTCCACTATGAACAACATCCAATTATAAAATAACTAAAATGCTATAAGTGTAACATTGTAATGAAAGGGATATTTCAGTTGGCTACTCTGAACCGAATTTTCCATCCTTTCCTACAACATTATAGTAGCAAAAGACAAATATAATAAGAAATACGACCTTCAAACGTCTTAAAATATTATTTGCCAACTCAGTAGCGTATCACGCGGAGAGGTAACTTAGGTTAGTAAAATTGAAAATTTTTCAATTAAATTAATTATTGTAAGAAATAAACATCGTTAAAATAAAAGAATGTTCCAAACAAATATCATTATTGTTAAGAATTTCTGAAAATTTACCATTACTAATTCGTAAATAATGTTCAAACTGCAAATTATTCCATTAGCATAATGTGAATTAGAAATCATTAATGACCACTTGCTTTGCTTATAAATGTGGAATAAATTTTCCATTTTGCCATTATACTGTAAACAATAATTTGTAACGGTTGTAGTGATTGTGTGGTTTTTAATTACGCAATAATTATTAATAAAAAAATAATTTACTACATACTTGTTCATTTTTTTAAAATTTGTATTAAAATAGTATACAATATCAATACTAGGTGAGCGTGGTGATGACGAATTTATTAATAATAAATTTATTCAAATAAGTTTTTTACTTTTTTTTATATGACAAAAGGTACTACGCCAATGAGTCCTCCCGCGCTTTATTTGGTGACAAATTTAAATGGCGGCCATATTGCAGAGGTCTAATTACTCGTGAAATGCACTATACACACGATCTAATAATAGGGCCGACTAAGGAGAAGAACTCGTTCCTTGATCTGCGCATGCTTAACCCCCACTTGGCTAAAGTTTTATTTATCTAGTTTAGATTAGAGAAAAAAAAATTGTGTAACCTAACTGAAAAACCAATACCATTAGACCAAAAGTTTTTAAGTGCATGCGCAGATCAAGGAACAAGTTCCCCTCTTTAGTCCCTTCTATAAAAATTGTTTACCTAAAGCAGGAAAGTAAACTAATCACTCGGGTTTAACCTGAAAACTGACTTTAAAAATATCTTAAATTCATAAAAAGTTATATGCTTTCTAAATAAATCCGCCTTAAAGGCTAATAATAATATTTCCACTTTACGTTAACCCTATTCTTAATTTCAGAATATAAAAGTTTATATGCACCACAATTAATATAGCGATATACGTCATTGATAAAGGCGAGTATTACTCAAGAAAAATTGAAATAGCGATTAATTATGCTCAAAATATGTTACCACCATTGATTGTAAAAAATACTATAACTGGTAAAGCCTTACTGAAATGTAATTCAAAATATTTGCTTAATTGTAACCTGATGTATAATTGTCATAAATAAAAATACGCTTAAAAATTTAATTAACTATTGAATGGACCAAATTTATATTGTAGCACACTACAATAAAAAAAGAATATGTTAATACGTACACTGAAAATCTATTTATTAATGTTTAATAAATCATCGGAATTTCACTATAATAACACATTATGATTAACTGGACATTACAATTCCTCAAGCAAATATGCACAAATAAAAAAGAATTTTGAGTGTTCTTACGTAAGGAAATTCCAAAAATTTCTAGCTGATTCCTTCTGAAGAAGCTCTAGCTGGCACTTAATCGACGCACATACTTTATTTTTTTAAAGCTATAACTAATAATTGTTATATTAGTATTTGTTTCAATTAGCTTATACACCAAAAATAATACAATCGCTACCAAAGATGTGGTTACATCCTTTTCACCAAAGTCCAAGCACATTATAAAATACCTTTCAGATAACGACGGTTAGTAATAGTGTCATTACATCGTATTTATTTAATACAATGTACTTAATAAGGTCCTTCAGCGATAACTTAAAATCACACTGCGGGGCTCGATATCCATGATGTCGGCTCCTTTCTTAGGTGTAACACCATAACAAAACCCTGTGGTCAAAAATAGGCACTCCACTCGACGCTATATTTTTATTAAATGACGGATGACAGATGACGGTTTGTTTTACTGAGCCCACGGGCTCACTAAAACAAACAAAAATTTAATTCGGTACTCTCTTGTATTTGATACTGAATCGTATTCAGTCCGGACTAACCTGAAATAACGCGGTTTAACGACTACCAATCCAATTTGACGCGATAAATAAAATTATAAGATTAGGTTGTTGTACGTAGTAGGCTGTGCACTGTTTTTTTAAATTAAAATTGTCTTCTACTTGTGCTAAAATTAAAGAACTAAAGACATAATGTTGGATTGAGGAGCAAATAGGGCGCCTCTTACCATTGTACAACCGAAAAATAAGATATTAAATCATGGAGTTTAGTAATACTGTATCAAAACAATTGATGAATTCATAAAAATCATAGACATATCTTGTCAAGCCGTTTTAATCATAATATAATCTATTCACTACAAGTTTGGCCAGAAACAGCAAAAATATTGTCATAAATAAATTTATGAGTACTGCTGTAGCGCAATGGGACTAAGTTTAAGGACTCGTTGATTGACTCCACTGCTTGGGATCGAACAGGCCGAATATCTTAAATACTGTGTAAATTAAGCCATTGTGAGTTATGCATGCATTCAACTAATATATTGCATAGTAAACAGTTATAGTCGGGGTCATAAGAAATCAAAAATTCGTTGTTATGCTGCTGTTGTAGATTTGGTCATGTCATGACGTAGCATTGTTTTGTTGCGGATGGTATGTGAGTGGTCAATTTGTTTTAACGTTTTACAGTCAGAGATGTTATTTTCTCGTTATGCATAATTTTCATTATTCTTTCCACAGGTTGAAGATAGGTAATTTGCTGAAGCTACACCAAGGGCTATAGAGTGAAGTGGGATAAATTCACCAACAGAAATATTAAGTTTTATTTTGTTCTTAACCTGGCAACGGGTTTTGAGGTTAACGATTACTAATTTTTGTGTAAATGGTTCGGCATGCTTCCCATTGACTTTCAGAAAGAGAGGCAGACAGGCTTTTGGATCTACCGTAGCTACTGTTATGATAGAGGTCGCGAACAAGAAATTGTGACGTCACAATAGTAGCCCCAGCACTTTATATGGTTACACAGACTTACGTTTTTTATTTGACCATTTTCTGGAAAGAAAAATACTGAAAAATATGCGCCGCCGCCATTATAGTTAGTTGAAAAATTGTAAAAAAGATTACGGATAAAGCATATTTAAATCTAATAACGTAACGCTACAACTATCAACGTTAAATACTTTTTCGAGAAAAATATTACTCTGTTATCTTAAATTAACGCTCTTCAACTGTACGAACTAGTCTAGACATTTGTGGTTTCTTTGGAATGAAGAACAAAAAGGTAGACATTAGTATTTTTAGTAATATAATTTGATTGTGTTTAACTGCATCTATTAAAGCTAGAGTTACGTGACCGGAATGATCATCGTAAATGATTAGTACGGGCCTTTCGTCGGTAATATAAGAAAAAATCTCACCCGTCATCCCACCTTGTGCGGTTGATTACTTGCGTTTACACAGTTTTCCTATATATAGCACTAAAGGGAAGAGTTTTTGGTTACTTGCGTTTATACCCCCTGATTGATGTATTTTTACTTGCATTAGATGCTGTTTACATATAAGATTTTTCTTTAACTGATATCACTTTTGTTCTTTGAGGATCATGAGAAAAACTGGTCTCATCACAGTTAAATAGTAGATGTGGTTCGTTACGTAAAATAGAATTTGGTAAAGAACATTTGTTTATTGACCTTTAATACATCATCGGAATTTCATTCTAATAAAACTTAAAAATTTTATATTATAATTCCGCATATAAGAAACATGCACGGATAAACAAAATAATTTTGAGTCTCCAAAGCCGAAATAATTAGAAATTCTATTAACCTGTACCACTTCTGTTGTTTGAGTATCATGAAACCTCATCACAGTTAAACAATAGATGAGGTTTGTCTTGGAAACCGACTTGGTGTTTTCTAAAAGATTATAAAAGCATTAAATAACTAAAGGGTGTGCACCTTACTTTTTTCTTAAATGTTCCAAGGTTTCTGGTTTTCTTTAGTGACAATTCGTGCTTTCCCTTAAAATTCAATCACCAATCTTCACTAGATCTGACACCATCAACGCGTGTATTAATCTTAGAAGATCTAACATAATATTCAGCTGAATTAAATACTTGGATCCTAGACAACTCAAACCAACTTCGGCTTATAATTTTCATGCAATTTGAAAGACCAGTTTCTTGATGTTTATTGCAGAGTTGTCATCCGTTTTCCTTTTGGCACGTATGCATGATTCCGTAATGTTCCATGTGGAATATGCGAACCTTCGACTGCAAGCTTCTATTGTAAGCGAACCTTTTTTACACAGCCGTATGCTTTGCTCCAAATCTTACTTTCATATAGATATTATATTTTTATGTATAATTCATAGGCACATGGTGGTGCATTTGATCCGTTGAAAAAGGTAAGTTTACGGGACAAGTGCGCCTCCCTAACCACAAAATGGATTGTTTTTAAAACAAATTTCGTAACAAATATATGAAAATACCATTAACAAACAAAATTATTTAACATAAATCGTACGAAATTACAGAATATCATTTAAAAAGGAAGCGTGTGGTTTTTAAGCGAAATTCGACAGGCGCGTGGTTCCAAGATTAGCAGCTAAAGATATGAATAGGCTCCATGAATAACGCATGCGCTATTAGGTTACAGTAGTTTTGTTTATCTAATTTAATTTATCAAATTATTCATGGAGCCTCTTCCTATCTTTAGCTGCTACTATTTCAAGTGATTGAATCCCACCAACGGCCTCCTTGTTCACAATCATACACGTATAATAGGATGTGGCTAATGTAACAGCATTCGTAAAGTAGCCAATTTTAAATTTTGCAAGGGAACATGGTTCAATGGTGCTTACCCCATTTCACGATAACACCATAGTGTAGTGAGGTGGTGATCGAGCATACTAAGTTGTTCGTAGATGGTTTATACTTAGTATTGGATTCAGGATTTTAAATAAGTGTGCGTGTTTTGTAAGGGTGCTTGTATGATTGTCTTATCTTGGATAACTGTCGATATGTATCGATATGTTTATTGATAACTGATTTAAACGTGGTTGTTTAGTTTTATTAAAGGAAATTGAGAGGAATTTTGTCTTGGCCAAGTTGAAAGTAAGTAATTTTGATTCAAAACATTACTTTACTTCTGATGCGTTTTTTTGGCTTTCTTCCAGCTGTTCACTTGAAAAACATTGCCGTATCTCGTATGATCACCTTTGTATCAATTTGAACTTTCAGTTTTTCGCCCACATAAATGTTAAACAATAGAAGGCTGATAGTACCTTGCTGGACTCCATATCCCACTCTCGTGTTATCACTTAGAAAAGTTGTTTGTTTGAATTACCTCGGATCGCGGATGGTATTTAGAATTTTGATCTGTTATTGTGGTTAACTGTATCGAAAGCTGTGGTAGGTCAACAAAAACGGCGAAAAAGGGGGTTTCATCTTTTAGTGTATTGTATCTTGGGCACTTTTTGATTTACTTTTGTAACGCTGTCTTTAGGGTTTAAGGTGTTTGTGATCGAGAAATGATCGGTTATGCCGTTTCGTAATATAAATGTTTATTAACGATTTGTTTATGCGTTTATTAACGATCTGCATCCTGCTCCGTTCAGGGTATTTAAATATTCTTGAGTATGTTTTCCATTGGAAAACATACTGTAAGTGTGGTGCACTAGAAAATTACTTATTTGTCTATTAAAAGTATCTACATCAGTAGGTGCTGGTCTAGATATAGCAAGGAAATGTATTGTTTGCGAATGGACAATGATTTTGAGTTAAATTACTTTGGTTTGAGAAAACGTATACCTATATCCTTTTATATTGTGAAATGTACGTCAGTACCCCGCCATTCTTACAGTGGTTTTCATTGTAATGGTTAGGTTACCTAAAACCTTCCATGGTTCAACAAATATAATAATGTTTGGTATCTGTTGTAGATTTTTCAGAAATATATTCATTTCTCTTACTGTAATATAAAGTGAATACTTTCTTACTATTAGTTGTTTGCTTTCGTGATTGCCAGCACAAGTTGTGTTTCTTCTGCAAACTTTGCATTTATGCCCAAATTTTTGACAGTTTTTATACGGTTTTGCCTACAATATTGGCCCATTATCCGTCCGTTCGTTAATCTAGTGTATCATTTTCTATTTGTTACTAAGAAAAAAAGTTCATTTATTAATTCGGTTTCATTATAACACTTATCGACATTACGTATTCTGACAACTAGAAAAGCAGGCTTTGTAACGTGTAAGTTATATGAGTCTTGGTTTAACTTATTATTAATTTGGGATATTTCTTTGTGCTTCTGGTATGTTTCGTGTTTTGACTATTATCTCTGCGGCAGCAACGTTTTTCAATATATTTCCTTACTAGTATCAGTACTTGCAACAGATTTTACGTACTACGTCTGTTACAGCGTGAACTTATTTCTGTGGCAAGTATTGGCATCAAACTTAATTTTTGCATACTTAACCAAAGAATCTGATGTAGGTAGCGTACAACCTTCTTATGCTATTTTTTATTAGTACATATATAAGAAAAAGAGTCAAGCAGGCACCGGAAGACTATTTCTAACTTATTCATACTTCCTCTTATTAAATGCGCACACACACACACACACACACACACACACACACACACACACACACACACATGAACGCACGCACCACCCACGCACGCATTCACGCACCCATAATTTATGAAATTATAGAGAATAATACTGAACAATTAGTGTAAAAGTAACTTATAGTTGTGTTAAAAGGAAGTATAGCCACATAAATCAACATTGTTGGTGCATGGACATTTTGAACTCCGATTGTGAGATAGTATTTTTCATTGTTGACCGTGTTGAAGTTAGTGTAACTTTATGTTTTTCGGGTCAGAGAATCCAAATATGACCATGGTTTTCCTGTGGGGATTAGAATAAATTAGATATAAGTAAATTTCTGTATGTAAAAATGCATAATTAGGATAATTATCATAGCAAAACAGTTTGAAAGTGAAATAGGGCAAATGGGGTATCATTTCAAAGGAAATTTGATGTAGAATTTAATATTTAAATATTTTTAAGATGTATCTTAGTATAACGAAGATATTTGTAAAATTAGTAAATTGTATATTTCAGAAAAATGTTCAACCAATCAGAATTAAGATCAGGTTTGTTTGTATTGTGTAGTAGGTCCAATCAAAATTGGTGGTTTAGAAAAAAATGATAGTGCGTTTGTAAATTTTCTTAGGAGACTCTTACTGCCCTTGAAGGTGAAAGCATGTTACTTTTGTTTCTAAAATGTAATAAAAATTTAAGATTAGTAAGTGTTTCATAACCGTATCTTTATAAAAACAAAACCTATTCGCAAAAGTGAGGTTAGTGTAATAATCAGTGAATTGTTAAATTGATATTTCTATTGAACTATGAAATATTTTTATGAATTTTTTTAAAACAAACAAAACTAATTAAACGAGAATCAAGCTTATTAAATTGTTAGGTATTAGAAAAGTTTTAATAAATTAAAAATTGAATGCAGATAATTATTCTATTTAAATTATGCAATACTAAAATAAAGTGTAATGAGAAAAAGTCACTAAATAAAACTGAATGCCGATAATTATTACATTAAGATTATGCAATATTAAAATTGAAAAAAAGTTAATAAGTAACGTACCTGAAGAAGCTCCTGGTCGATAACATACACCGGTGTAACAGCATACTTCGTGGGATCCACAATACAGCTGATTTGGAGAACGGGACTTCAACAATTGGAGATAGTAGAAGCAGAAGGAAGATTAATAATGCTGTAAGTTATATGAATCAATTATTTGTAATTTAGGTTATGTTTATGAATTATGCGTATCATCGATGTTTACATGTGTAAAGAATTAAAAAATTAGATACCAGTCATCGAATACGAACACGAATCATTAAGTATATAATAATATTACTTCAATTTAAAATAAAATCAAATTATACTTACAGAAACAGTAATTTATTTTGTTGTTCAGCCATGGAACACACAATGCACATATTTAATATCCTTAGTTACAATCAGATATCCGCATGCGCGCAATGTCTTGTAGGATTGCTTATTATACAAGTTGTTTGAATAAAACAATTTAAGTTGAATTAAGATTTAATTGCCAGGTAGTAATTGAGTTAACTTATTTTATTTAACTTAACTTCAATGTGAAAGTTTTATATCATTACAAAACTAATTCCTTGAACCCTATCCCCTGAGTTTCTTAGAGAAAGCTTAACATCTCAATATATTAATATACAGGGTGTTTAAAAAAGATGCAGCAGTATTAAAGGGGGTGATTGCCCAGGTCATTTTATACAATAAAGTTCCTATAAACATAGGTCCGCAAACGCTTCGTTACCGATCTACAGCGTGTTGAAGTTTAATTTAAAAAAACAGTCAAAATTAGATTTTTCCAAAACGGCTTGAGATATCATAATGTGAAGAAAAAAGCTCTCTTGACTTTTTATCGTACGACGTACCGTTTTTGAGTAACAAAAACATTTTAGTGCATGTCCATTTATCATGCGTACAAACATATTTTTAAACATTCCTGTATTATTCACTGACATATCTCTGACATTGAATGAGTCTCGTGACTAATAATTGTGTATGTGTCGAATTTGTTGAAATTATTTATCATGAATCGCTATATGAATGCCGAGATGACCGACATGCACTACATTTATGGACTGGCTGATGGGAATGCATTAGAAGCTAGACAGTTGTATACTGAAAGATTTCCGGGCCGTATTGTCCCTGATAGAAAAACTTTCGAATGTATTTATGAAACAGGCACATTAAGACGAAATGGAGGAGCAGGAAGGCCAAGGACAGCAAGGGCGGTAGAGCTGGAAGAGGATGTGCTGGACATGATTGAAGAAGATCGAGGTACTTCTACTCGAAAAATTGCTGACGCTTTGGATGTAAGTAATGGGACTATTTGGCACATTCTTAATGCAAATTTGTTGTATCCATTTCATATACAACGCGTTCAAGCACTTCTTCCTGCTGATTTTCCTCCTCGCATTGCATTCTGTCAATGGCTTTTGCACAAAATGGTTCAAATCCCTCAATTCCTGAAGTTCATTCTGTTCACCGATGAAGCGAGTTTTTCAAGAAATGCAATACGGAATTTCCATAATAACCATGTATGGTGTGAAAAAAATCCCAATGAAATTGTTGAAGATCGTTTTCAACATCTCAGTATTCTTTGAACGTTTGGATTGGGATTGTGGGTGACTGCCTAATTGGACCGGTATTTCTACCCGGGAGACTTACCGGAGAGGTGTATCGCAACTTTTTGGAAAACACGCTCCTTGGATTTCTGGAGGACGTACCATTAGCAATTAGAGATGCAATGTGCACGATGGCGAACCAGCCCACTTTAGTCAAGTAGCTCGTGATTTCTTAACACAAGCATACGGAAATCGTTGGATTGGCCGGGGTGGACCTCGCTTATGGCCTGCACGACCCCCGGACTTAAATCCCCATGATTTCTTCCTGTGGGGCCATTTGAAGTCCTTGGTGTACGCTACTCCATTGGAAAACGTAGAAGACTTAAGAAATCGAATCATTGCTGGTGCAACTCAATTAAAACAGATCCTGGTGTTTTTGAGAGAGTTCGCCAGTCAATGAGGAGAAGATTGATTCTTGCATCCGAGCTCGAGGTGGTCACTTTGAACAGTTTTGTAATTTTGGTTGGTAAAATTTTTGGTTTGGTGAAATATTTGTTTTTGCCCTTGAATGAAACCTTTGATTTTTAAAACTTTTTTTCTGTAATAAATGGACATGCACTAAAATGTTTTTTTTTTACTCAAAAACGGTACGTCGTACGATAAAAAGTCAAGAGAGCTTTTTTCTTCACAGTTGAACAAAGAATTAAAAAATATTTTTTATTTTTAGAGAAATCAGCGGCATCCTACTTTTTTCTTGAAAAATAGCCTGTGACGTGCCAATACGCGCACCAATGGTACGACTGAAACATCGTGTCGTATTGCAAAGTATGCGTCTCCCACAGCTATTGACACGCGTAAAATTTCATTATGATATTTCAAGCCGTTTTCGAAAAATCTCATTTTGACTGTTTTTTTAAATTAAACTTCAACACGCTGTAGATCGGTAACGAGCGTTTACGGACCTATGTTTATAGGAACTTTATTGTATAAAATGACCTGGGCAATCACCCCTTTAATATTGCCGCGTCTTTTTAAACACCCTATATATATATATATATATAAAATATATAATATATATATATATATATATATATATATATATATATATATATATAATAATATATACACACACACACACACACACACACACACACACACACACACACACACACACACACAACACACAACACGTGTCCCACTTAAAACTCCGCGCCATTTTCTCCGATGACTGACAGAAATATTCGATTTCTGTAATTCTGTCATTGTGATTAGAGAGCGTTGAGATGCAAAGAAATTAATGGATCCCAGGAACCTTGAAAATAGGGGAATGTGAAAGAGCACTTAACTCAACGAACGTTTTATAATATGAACATTTTTCGAAAAGTCAATAGTTTTTCAGAAATTTTAATTTCAATATAATTGTTTTTAAATCAAATTTTAATTTTTCATAGTAACATAGTCATTTTGATGAAAAATGAAAGAAACTATTATTTTGAGCATCTTTTCAAATGAAACGACACATCATACATCTACAATTAATAATAATAAAGTTAATAAAAAAAAATAGGTAGATAATTCATTTTTAACTAATTTCTTTCAACTACAAAGGTGGCTGGAACTGTTGTTTCGAAATGAAAAATTTTGTCAGTCACACTATTGAAGATCAGTATAATATGATAATAATATACGGTGAATGTCATAAAAATGCAGCACTGGCCACAAATATTTAGTTAGCGCGTTTTACAGGAAGACCCAAACGAACTCCTCAAAACTTTTGTAAGTTTAAGTAAAAACTTGAAAAACTACCTTAGTTCCAAAAAGCCAAAACGTACCCGAAGGAAAAATATAAAAACTGATGAAAACAAAGCTTTGGTCATACAAGCGGTCAATAACAATCTACGTACTTCCTTACGGCAGCTGAGACTCTATGCAATATTTCTAAATCTTCTTGATAGAGAATGTTAAAACAAAATAAATTTTTCCCTTACAAAGTACATCTAGTTCATCACTTAAAACCAGGTGATCATTAACAGTGAATGGATTCTTATCGCAATTTACCGTTACGGTAGAGGAGCAGGACAGTCTGTTAAATAGAATTATGTGGACCGAACGAAACTAGGTTCACAATAGTGGTGTGGTGTCGAAACATAACTGTAGATGATGGTCGAGACAAACACGAAACCAGACCATATTTGGAGTAAATGTTTGGTGTAGAATCGTCAATGGGTACATAGTACCACATCTTTTTCATGGCAAGTTGAACGGAGAGTGATATTTAGATTTTTTAGAATATCTTTTGCCTCATTTACTAAATAGTGTTCTAACTGAGTTACCCCTCCATTAAATTTTTTTGTGGGGTTATTTGCAAAGTACTGTTTAGGAAAAGATGGTTAAAACCTTTATAATAAAATTTATGCTTCCGGGGCAGAGATTAACAGATAGACGTTTTTAAAGTTTGTAGAACTGAACTCTTAAAAAGGTATAATATGTGTGCTCAAAACAATGGTAACAATTTTTGTTTAGGTTATGTAAAATAAAGATTAAGTATAATTGTTTTATTAAGTTTATTATTGTTAATTGGAGATGTGTGGTTACATTTGAAAAGATTCTCAAAATAGTATTTTCTTTCATTTTTTATCAAAATGTACAGGGTATCCCATTGAAAATAACACAATAACGTACTTTCCGGTCAAACCGGGAGTTTAAATAAACTTGTTTCAATGCTATCTAAAAAATGTTCATATTATAAAAAATTCTTACAATTAAGTGCCCTTTCACATTCACCTATTTTCAAGGTTCCTGGATCGGTTAATTTCTTTGCATCTCAGCGCCATCTATATCTTAACGAGGAGTAAGGCCGTTGTCACTCCAACCAAAAGTCGTTCATATATTATAGTAAATTCCTTTTACAGAAATCGGATATCTCTTTCAGTCGCCGAGAAAATGGCGTCGGGAGTTTAAGTGGAACCGGACAGGCTACATATATATATATATATATATATATATATATATATATATATATATATATATATATATATATATATATATTCATTATTTAGTACAAATGGTACATTTCGATATAAAAAATTAGGTAGGGACGGTTAATTAACATTGAGATGGACCTAAATTATATAATTCATAATAATATGTTAATATACTGATAAACGACAACATATTACACATGAGTATAGGGTATGTTAGGTGTCGTAATGCAATAATTCAATTTCCTTATTACTTAGTAGGTTTATTTAAGTATAATTTTCCCTAAAGACATGAATTACAGGCTGTAGATAATAAACGTGATGTTAAAACTAGCATTAGGCAGATATCAATGTCACAACTACAGTGTGCGCAGACAAGATATATGAAAACGTTCGTGTTAGTGCGAAAACGTAAAATGAGTGCTAAAACTAAAGAAAAACAGAATAAATACATTTGTTATTAACAATGAGACATGGATGATCCAGCAGTTCTGGAATTATTGTGAATCATTAACATTTACAGACTTAAATTAGTGATAGTTAACAATTCTACACAAGTCTTATAAGAACTTATAAACTTCCAAAAGTGTGAAAATAAATTAATATAAGACATAAACAATAAGGATATACACTTTCACAAACATTTAAAGTGCCTAAGAATGTAAAATTTAACATTTAAAAATTACTATATTGATTTAAGGTTATGTTATTTCCTCGCATAAAAATGATATAAAATTGTTATAGAATGGGACTAATTGGCCTAAATAAATTATAAGAGGTAAAAATAATAAACTAGCCTCAATCTAGAGTCACAAATCACGATATTAGTGATAATTTTATCAAAATTAGTTTTTAAGGGTATGTGGAAATTTCAGATAATTTTCCTTTCAAATTGGCCATAGGCATTGTAAGGATGTGTATTTACATGTAGTAGGATCCCATATTCATGTCGAAATCAATTCCAGGCCTGAAAAGTGCATAAAATTAGTATAAAATCAAGAAATCAATGTAAAAATTAACATGTTTAATAAGTGGAGCAAATAGTTCGTGTAAGGACTTATTTTATTCGAAAATTTGTGTAGATTCCAAAAATGTTGTTAGTTTTAAGATAGATTAAGGGGTTCAATAGTTGTAAGCTTTTGAAGAAAAATTTAAAATTAAGAAAATTGTTAGCCAATCAGAATTAAGGAAATATTTGAAATAGTTGTTGATAACAAAAGATGAATTTGGTTTCTAGCTAATGCATATAAATAGAAGTGCTGGAGGATTAGGAGCTCTTTCTGTTTTCTGTGTTCCAACACCTTGCATAAACAAGATGTTGCCAAATTTTTTGCACGTAAATATTTTAAATAAAATAACGTCACTTCAATAAAAGTTAAGTGCGGTTTTAGTATCGGCAGTTTAAAACAAGTGATATTCATTTGTCGTTAAATAAAGGTAAGGTTAGTTTACCTCTAAATAAATTCGGTTGTTATCGACAGCTACGAGTGAAAATATTTTCCGGATATTCGATATTGTTTTTAAGTTGGTTGTCTTTTGATATTGATTTTGTTAATTGTTTTTCGTTTTGCTGTTATTATATTTTTATTATTGGAAGCGTGATTAATTTAAATAACCTCCAAACTAATGGTGCATTTCAAAAATTATTTTGAAATAAAAATTAATAAATTGTGATGATCCTGAAAATAAAGAATCATCAAATAAGAAGAAACATTAGCGAAACTTACCTAAAGGAATAAGCATTATCAAATAAGCAGATTTGGATATCAGAGGAGCTGTTTTCAACGGTCAACTCCAGCATCGTAAAGAAGATAAAGAGGCCATTTTGAGTGGGTGTACCAATTTTATTTACGAAATTGTTGCCATTGATATTTTTACTTGTGTTAATTATGTCCATATTTTGTAATAAACATGATGTGCGACAACTTGTGTTCATGTCCAAAGGGAACATTAATTGATCTAAAGGTAAATGGTTATTATAGCATTTAATAAATTCAACCATAATTATACTTACATGTAAATGGTGTGGTGTTATTGTTCAGTCATTGAAAGGTCATATGAATGCGTACCTATAGCGCATGCTCAGATATTATACATTTGAAGATTTTTTTTGTGTACAGGGAGTTGCACATATATATCGATGCAATTTAAAAATTATATTTCGATAACTTCAAACGAATTGAAAATAATAAAATATAAATTGGCAACAACTCAATGTAAATTAATCACATTACCCATTATTATAAAATACAAAATTTATATAATAAACCTGAAGAAGCCGAAGAATAAAGAAGTAAGGGTAGATCAGTCCTAGATTAATCTAGACGAACTAAAACTAACCTCTCTAACCTAGAAAGGAGAGCGGTAATTTCCCTTGAGAATGACCCATCGATCAACATTCTCCCGACAGACAAAGGAAACGCGACTGTGGTAATGGATATGGACACTTACAACAGTAAGATCCAAGAACTACTAGACGGGGGCGAGTACAAACAAATACCAAAAAACCCCACACCATCAATCGAAAGAAAGACCTGACGCTGGCAAAACATAAGGGGGAGTTCTCCGACTACCAGAGAACTAGACTTACCCCACACTACAGCAAAACTCGGCATCTGTATGGCCTACCAAAGATTCATAAGCAGGGAACTCCTCTGAGACCAATTGTGAGCTCGAGAAATTCACCTTGCCACCCATTAGCACACTATCTGCTAGTTATCATCACACCCTTATCGGGAAAAACCGAGTCTATCGTCAAGAATACGCAGCACTTCATGGAAACCACCAGAAACTTCCAACCAAACCACGAAGAAACACTGGTAAGCTTCGACACTGTGAGTCTATTCACATATATGCCTATCGACAAGGCACTAACTATCAGAAGAGACCAGCTGGAAAAGGATGAAGCGTTAGACGAACTCACGCAACTCTCGGTAAACACAATAATGGAACTTCCGACAATATGCATTAGAACTACATATTTCCAGGTAGAAGACAAATTCATCCAACAAGAGATTGGGATGGCGATGGGTTCCCCACTACCACCCATAGTGAGCAATATATATATATATATATATATATATATATATATATATATATATGGAAGACTTAAAATACCAAGCGATATCCGAAATCACAGAAAAACCAAGGATGTGGCTTAGGTACGTGAACTATACTTTCGTAGTTTGACAACACGGCAAGCATAAGCTAGATGAATTCCTAGATCATCTAAATAGCCGCGCACCCTCCATACAATTCACAATGGAATTGGAGTCGGAACAAAAACTGCCATTCCTGGATGTACTTGTACACAGGAATGCCAACACTTTCACAAGTGTATCCAGGAAGCCTACCCACACGGGGAGGTACCTACACTACAACTCCAATCACCACAAAATTTGAAGTTAGATGTGGCAAAATGCTTGTACGATAGAGCAAAAACGATATGCTCAAAACAAGAGGACCTGAATAAAGAAAAAGAAAATATATCTAGAACACTCAAAGAAAATGGCTACCCCGATCTAACAGCTAACCTACACAGGGAAAGGGTAACCGAAAAATAAGAACCTAAATATACAGCGATAATACCATATATACAAGGTACCTCAGACAAAATACGAAGGATAGGCAGCAAATACAAGATACGCACTGCCTTGAAATCGACCTGAACGCTCAGAGGAATACTAACCAAAACCAAACCATACAATGAAGATCAGAATTCCGAGAATTGTGTATATAACCTACCATGCGAATGCGGCAGAGCATACATAGGAGAGAGCAGTAGACCACTCAAAGTGAGAACGCAGGAACATAAGAACAACGTCCGCAAGGGCGAAACAGAAAGATCAAGAATCGCCGAACATGTCTGGAACGAAGACCACCGCATCCAATGGGATAACATACAGATAGTGGCAAAGGACGAGAACACAACTCGCGAAAACTCAAAGAAGCCACATACATCACACTAACAGAAAATCCAATAAGCCAAGCTAGTGTAGAAATATATATATATATATATATATATATATATACTGGGTGTTTCTGAAATAGGGTTCCGAATTTCTACTGCATGTAGAACTCATTAAAATAAGAGAAAATGTTCATATAAATATGTGCCCTAAAACTCACCCTTAAAAAGTTACAGGCCCTTGAAAGGGTTCGAATGAAACTGATTTTATTCAGTTATTTCAAAAACGATAAAAGATAAAGAGATGAAATTAAGGGAACATACATAACTTTTCACGCCGAGTAACATGAGCTAGGCCATTTTTCGTTATTCGAATCATAGGCGTCCTTTTCAGGTGGATGGAAAGGGTATCAAGTCCCTAAAAAATTTTGTACGACCTTTTCGCAATTTTTTTTAACAAATTCATAAATTTTGGACAGTTTTATGTAAAAAATGTCGTCTTTATCTATAGCTAACAAGCTCCTAATATATAATCAGTCATTAAACCAATCTGGGCGTATGGACTGTAACTATGGGGATGTGCTTCCAAAACAAATATCGAAATCATCCAAAGAATCCAATTCACTCCTTGGTATGTAACTAACCGTACATTACATACAGATCTACACGTTCCAACAGTACAAGATGCAAATCCACAATAAAGCCGTTACACACCATGACGTTTAAGAACGCTAGTGGAACTACTTCTGGAACCAGCAATCAATAAAAGACCAAGGCCAAGTGAACTAGTTATTGTTTTTAAAATCAATTTATGTTTATGCAGGTGATATCGCTGGATATCAACTTAATCATGTTATTTGTCATTAGTGTAAGTAGTGATGTCAGCTCTTTAGCTTATAAAATTATATACTATTCTGATATAGATAGTTATTTGTTCTACGAGAAAAATTAAAGAAATATTAGTTGAGTTAGTCGCGTTTTAAAATCTCAGTAGTAGTTGTTTATCAGAATTTGTGGTTTATTCTATTTGCTTTTGTATGCTTTTCTGAATGCAGTGCATGCAAAAATGAGTGAAAATAATTGGGAAACCGATTTCGAACAAGAAAAACTTCTCTCAGATGTGGAAGATGCAACGGGCGTAGCACCCTTAGATACTACTCTTGTTTATTTAACCCGCTCCAAAGAATAACATTTGAGTTCTTTTAAACTTTTTTATAATATCAACATCATGGAATAAAATGTAATGATTGGGATGATTATTTTTTATTACGTTTCATTAAAACTGAATAGGTTCAATTTATAAAGATATCATTTACTAGTTAATTTTTACTTTGTTTGCTAATTAATTTCGGTTTGCGTAAATAAATTTTAAGCTTTACGTTTAGTAACTCCTTTCTTAATTGGTTGCAACGGCTAGCTCAAGTTAATATAAAGAAACGATTTCTGTTATCATTGCCCACAATTATGCTCATTTTGATTTATTTATTTATCTGGATTCCTATTGCGTTGACCTCTCGTTGACCATTTCTGTTATCATTGCCCACAATTATGCTGATTCTGATTTATTTATTTATCTGGATTCCTATTGCGTTGACCTCTTTCTCCATTTATATATTCAATAAGTGTGCAAGTTTGTAATATTATAATCTTTAGCAATAAAAGTAAATCAAACGTTATACTCATTTAATTAAATTCCAAATCTGAACGAAAATGCATCAATGCGTTGTTTAAAAACATATATATATATATATATATATATATATATATATATATATATATATATATATATATATATATATATATATATATAGATAACTATAGAAATTGGTTTAGTGAACGAACAGAAGTTCAATTTATTAATCATTAATTGTATTTTATTTAAAATTAACTTTTAAAGTACATACAGTAAACGATTAACTCGAGTGGGACTTGATCCTTCATTCTGTGTATAATAATTTATAATACATCGTAACTAGGGAAGTGCATACAGTTCAAGTTTGAATCGATAGCTCAGATGGAAGAGCCCCAGTCTAGCAAAGTGGAGGTCGTGGGTTCAAGTCCCACTCGAGTTAATCTTTTACTGTATGTTCTTTAAAAGTTAATTTTAAATAAAATACAATTATATATATATATATATATATATATATATATATATATAAATAAAACCTATAATATAAGATAACCTTTTTAAAACTAACATATAAGAAATAAAATTCTTATCAGAATTAAACGTTTGTTCTCGTTTAATTGTGATAACCAATGTAAAGTTTCGAGCAAATCAAATACAAAAGAGTTTTATTTATTAACACAACAAGAAAGGTTTTGACTTATTTTCGTTGCACCTGATGATGTAATGCAGGCGTTCCTTTCTCCGCTAATGGGGCCTCAGATAGGTTAAAAATTGCTCTTCAGATGATGTTACTTGGCCGGCACCCGGACACTATTTTTCTATTGTTGCCCTTATCTTTCCTTACACTTTTGTGTAGCTAAATACGCTTCTAATTTTGTTTCATCAGTTAATGATTTTAGTAAATAATTATTCGATATATTTACACGTTACAGTTTCTACATAATTCAAATTTAATCACACTTAATAAACCGATCTATCAATTGGGTCGATTGTCTTATTGTACATTTATTACTCGCTATTAATTTGGTGCACTTTCAATGAGCACTTAAAACGCTATTGTAAACTATTTCGAAATCTTTCTATTACACCCAAATTGCCAATTTTTGCACTTTTTATTATTTTGATAAGGAAGGTAATTTTCTACTTCTTCCCTATCACCGTTAATCAATTCTTATTTGTAATTTTCACTCTTTCTTGGGTTGCGTGACTATACAATGTCACTTATTGCAGCGGACCGATAACTAGCAAACTTGGATAGCCTATTTTATGCGACTCCTCTTGTTCGCTTTCTTAATGCGACCGTTTAGGCTCCCTCACTATATGCGACTGTTTCAAAACTTATGATTATAACAGCGTCATTCCCTTCCAAAACATTCATGCACTTGCAAATGCCGCGTAATTTAAATATTTTCAAATTGAATATATATAGATAACATATTGCAATAAACTCAAACTATTTATCTTAATATTAATTACAGTCAAATACAAATAAATAATAACCATTTCTTATTCAGAAAAATAATATATAAATATCTAATCTCGTATAATTTAGCGCGAAATTTTGATTTCTCTAAAGCTCCCGTTACAAAGAACAAGTGATGGAGGCAGTGGGTTGAAGTTATTATTAACGCAAATAAAAATGAAAAATGCTAACTTAAAAATTAAAGAAGATTATTTTAGAATAACTATGCAAGTTCTTTCATACGTTCATAATGAAAACTATCAACATTGTAAAAACAAAAACAGTAATCTATGTCAGATTGACGTTTAAAACTTCATTCCAGATAGACATAAATAATAAGTGCTAACTTAAAAAAAATTACAAAACCACTCGCTTCTATAAAATATCAATGATACATTTTAACCATTTTCATTCATATTTAATTATTTTTTAAACTTACCTTGCATTATAATATTAAGAAACTTTGTAAAGAAAAGTTACGTAAAATTAAATTTTCTTTCAAAAATACGTCTGCACATTTTCTAATAAAATGAATCGTTATTCAGATATTGAAAAAATTTGAACTAACAGTTAAATTGTACCTTAGGAATTTCCTACCGCTAAATTATGCGTCGCATGAAAAAATTGCATAGAACATAATTAATCCATATGTTTAAGGTCTTTGCCTGGCTATTTTTATATCTTTGAAATATGCAGCTGTTTTAAAAATATTTGATAAAAACCAAATACAGATCCTAATACCCCCCCCCCCGCGCTGGATTTATCCCAAAATCTAATCAGCTCTAACAAGCTTAAATACAACATTTCAAGTACGTAGGCATTTTCGTTTTGGAGTTATCGTGGAAAATAACATACATCCACTAAGACACACGCACGCACGTCCCCCCGCCCACCCACACACACACGCTTACTCACACACACACACACACACACACACACACACACACACACACACCACACCACACCACACACACACACACACACACACATACACACACACGCACGCGCGCAAGCACGCACGCACGCACGCAGCCACCCACACACCCACCAACCCACACACACACACACACAAACACACACTCGCTCGCCCGCACGCACATGCACACGCACACGCACACGCACGCCCACACCCACACCCACACCCACAGCCACACCCACACACACGCACACGCACACACACACACGCATGGACGCGCGCACGTACGCACGCACGCACGCACGCACTCACTCACTCACTCACCACACACGCACACACACACACACGCACGCACATATGTACGTACATACACACCGACGCATTGATGCACGCACGCACTCACGCACGCGCGCAAGAAACGAACGCACATGCACGCCCACACACACGTACACACATACACATACACATACCCACTCACGCGCCCACATACGTGCTCACACTCAAACACGCACTCATGCCCAATCTTGGCGAAACTTGGCTAAAAGTTGTAAAATGAGCTAATAAGTCGATTTAGCGATAGTGAAAAAAAAGTCGATTGCGTAACGTTCTATACCTAGATATGTGTATGTAGGATGAAAGGTACAAATGATCACACAGTTTCCTAGTAAATTTCGTATCAAACATTACGTTTTTTTTACATCAGTATAGCCTTGGGGATTCCTCCAAAGGTGACTACTTCTCCAAACTGTTGTGTAGACTAATAGTACACTAACACATGTTTTACTAATCTTGTTTTGTTTTTAGATTTTAAACATGAAAACTACAATAATTTGTTTATTTTATATCACAACCATATACGGTTTGCCTGGTTGTTATTGGCGTTCTAGTGTTTGCAAGACATTAAAATGCATCCAACTTGATTCAAGTTCTATTGAGGAAAAAATTTCAGCATTTAGCCGTGAAAACGATTACTCAAACGATGATTTCGATTTTTTTGCGGATCTTAAAGCACCAACAGCTGGAACGACAATAGACGCTGGTAACTGCCTGCATCTAGAAGTGACGCACTCAAATATAACGAGTTTAAAAAATTCAACTTTGAGTGTACGACATCCTCATAAATTTAAAGACATTCGGTTATCTAATATTAACATTCAGACTGTTGACAGTAATACATTTACATCGTTCTCTAGTTTAAGAAGTTTGTACATGGATAACAATGAAATAGTGAATATTCGTTTAAGCACTGGTTTGAGCCAATTAGAAACACTTGATTTATGTAATAATAAATTAACGGCGATTAATAGTGAAGATTTACCTACAATATCCACATTACGAATGCTAAGCTTAAGTCATAATTCGCTTAATAATATTACCGTTACATGCAATTTTCGTAGTTTGGAGCAGTTGAATTTGAACGATAACGCATTGGGGACAGTGACCAGTTTCCAGTGTAATTATAACCTTAAAAGCCTTAATTTGGCAAGTAATCAAATAAACGAGGTTAAATCCGACACTTTCGCAAATTTAACGAAACTGGAAACTCTTTACATGAATGATAACTCAATCAGTGACCTTGAAAGCAGAATTTTTGAGGAATTGGGAAATCTGCATTCTTTATACTTACACCAAAATATGATTACTGTAATTAAATCCGACAATTTTAAAGGATTGTACAAATTAAAGTATCTGTCATTAACAAACAATAATATCACTGCTATACAACCTAACGCATTTAAAGATTTGGAAAAACTGATTGACTTAGATTTATTGGGGAATTTGATTCATACGTTACACTTCAACACCTTCACAGGATTAGAAAGTTTGATTCACTTAGACTTGAGTTATATGAATATTGATGAAATTAAAAAAGGTGCTTTTATGGGAATGAACAATTTACGAAATCTTGAAATGCAAAGTAGTAAGATATATGAGTTAAATGTTGGTGGTTTAGATGGTTTATCGCAGTTAAAAACCTTAAATTTAAAGGATAATATTTTCCTTATACATCCATTTGCATTTCGAGACTTGAAAAAGCTGGAAAATTTGTGTTTAACAAAAAGCGAAGGTTATGGCGAATATGTTCTGGATTCTGATGCATTTTCCGGACTCGAAAGTTTGACTTCGCTCGACATTTCTTTTTTCAAGATTGGTTATGTGGATGTTGGTGCTTTTAACGGACTTGATAATTTACTAACTTTAAATATAAGCCATAACAATATTAAGCAATTAATCCCAGATATGTTTATAGGAATGCCAAACTTACAAACACTTGATTTAACCAGTAACTCATTAAATACCATTGCCGGAAGTTCCTTTTACGAGCTTGGTAACGTAAAATTCCTAAACATAAGCGAAAATAACTTAACGTCTTTAAAGAAAGACTCCTTCAAAGGTTTAAAAAAATTAAAAAATTTGGATTTATCAAATTTATTCATTAACGAAATTGAATCCGGTTCCTTTAACGGATTAGACAGTTTAGAAATCTTAAATTTACAAGGAAATACAATTTCACAATTAGAATCCATGACTTTTATCAATTGCTCAACATTGTTAAGACTTTATCTACAAGATAACGTAATCACTGCTATTAAACCAGATGCATTCAATGGTTTAAGCTCACTATCCTTTCTCAATATTTCCAACAACACAATCCAGAATTTAGAGAGCGGGGCGTTTAACGGATTGGATAATTTAATAAAATTAGACTTATCTAATTTAGGTATTGAAAATATAACACCTCAAGCATTTCGAGGTTTGAAAAGAATTGATTCTTTAGATTTAAGTGGAAATAAGATAAGCAAACTACGAGCTTTGGCCTTTAAGGAGTTATCAACGTTACGTTCTTTGAACCTATTTTCAAGTCGAATTAAAGAAATTGAAGCAAATGCTTTTAGTGACCTGCAACGGTTAATCTACCTCGAATTGAAAAATAATAGTATAAGTACATTACGAAAAAATACCTTTAACTCGCTTAACAGTCTTAGTGTACTCAATTTAAGTTATTGCAATATTAATGAGCTTGAGCCAGGTGCTTTTAATGGGTTGAGACGTTTATTCGCGCTAGATTTACGTGAAAACCCAATTCAGACACTACCTGATTCTATATTTACTGGTTTTGAACAACTCTTATTTCTATTCCTAAACAAAGGATTAACATCCATTAGTAAAAACGCTTTTTATGCATTACCAAAGCTTATCTTTTTAAGGATTATCAACGCAAATCTTTCACAAATTGAAAGTAATACTTTTATTAATTTCGATGATTTACATGTGGTCGCCTTTGAAAACACACAAATTGGAACTATACAATCAAAAGCGTTCGTTTATCCTAAATCTACATACCATTTAATTTTAATGAATTGCACAATAGAAAAACTTGAACCATACTCTTTCTCAACATCAAACGCCTTCCAACTGCAACGGTCCACTATTTTCTCAACTCCCACTTTCACCAAATATTACAACTTTACATATCTTGGCATCAAAACAATCTCACCAAATGCTTTTGATGGTTTGGAAAGCGTTAGAGAACTGACGGAATATTTCGCTGATTTCGCGAACAATCGATTAACAGAAATCAAAATGGGGACATTTAACGGTCTAAATAACGCCAAAATTTTAAGCTTAAACAATAACAGCATCAAGTCTCTTGAATCGAGTGCATTTCTCAGTCTTTCAAAATTAGAAACTTTATCACTGTCTTTTAATCAATTAGAAACACTTTTGGTTGGTACTTTCAAAGGGCTTTCTAATTTGCAAACACTTTTTTTAAGTAATAATAAAATCACAGCACTAGACGATACCTCATTCAATAACTTATTTTTAGTTAAAACCTTAAATTTGGACAATAACAAAATTAGTGATCTTACAACCAATTCCTTTGTACCACTCACACACTTAGTTAGCTTAAATTTAGATAACAACTTCTTGAGCAGTTTTGGACAAGGTGTTTTTCAATCTCTCCAAACGTTACAGTTAAATTTTAATAGATTTACTACTTTTGATCATAACGTGCTTCTATCTACAAAAAAATTGAAATTACTAGCTTTGAAAGGTAACAGTTTATCTGATCTTAACTCAACTGGGATAATTCTCAATATTCCAGATTTAGAATCAATCGATTTTCGAGAGAATAATTTTCCGTGCAATGTTTTAACAAACATAATTCAAGTATTTCAAAAACATAGACTGTCATATCTTAAAGAACTAAATGTACCTGGGAAAGCTCATTATAACGGAGTGAATTGCATGGTTGGTCAGAGTACTCAAAGTAATGTTTATAATTCCAAACTGAACAGCTTTCTTCAAGCACTCAATAAAACCAACGAAAGATTAGGGAGTTTACTGAACGATACAAGTCAAAGCTCTGATTTTGCTAACGTTACGTACATAATCGATCAATTAAATCATTTACATGCAACAGCAGAGCATAATCATGACGCAAGTCGCGTTAATGAAAACTCACCAATTACAGGTTTTCAAATTTTACTTATCGTTTTAGTTCTCATTGTTTGTGTTGGACAGATTATTGGTATTATAAAATATTTTTGCGGAAATCGTAATAATTCTAATTTAAATCACGCTTCATCTGAATTACAATTAGTCAATGCAAATTTATAATAAATTTTGTGCTTCTAATTTGTAATAAATTATTTAATTATCAAAATTGTGTTTAATTCTGTTTGTGCAACATTAATTTGTGAATAGTCTTAACCATTGTATGTAACGTGACCATGTATTAAAAAAAAGTTCAAGGCAAAATCTGGGGGGTACAGGGTATCCCCCAGTTGGAAAGGGGAGCTCCGAGAGTGCTCCTACCTGGTACAAAACAGTTATTTTTTGAGTTATAATTTGTGTTGCTGAGCGATAGCATACCGACTACTAACGCAACCGAATCATTATTTTTGCATTTTTATAGACATTAAGGGCGGCTTTCTCATTTTGAGTTGAACTTAAATTCAACATGAACCTTCAGAAAACGACTGTCGAAACTAAAAATCATTTTTCTCAATTGTCGTTCAACCAATTTTGACAAGTTCAGGCGCCGTTTAAGCTGAACGCTCAGTTTTAGACGTTCAGATCGAGTTCAACGAGCGTTTAGAGTCTGCGCATGCGCATGTTTGCAAAATTTGACAAACATATTTGTTGGTTAATTTGTATTTATTCGTTTGAAATTAACGAGATTTCACAATGGAATATAAGCTAAGACCAAGAATTTTTAGAAATAATTGATAATTTATTAGATCCCAATCAACCGCGTATGTACAGAAATCGAGAAAACGCATTTAATAAATGGAATGAAAAAGAATTTAGAAATCGCTACTGAATGAGAAAACGTTGTATGGAAGGAATTGTAAATATGATTTCATTTCGGTGACAAACAGGTAAATTATAGAATATATCTTAATCACAATTTGAAAATAAATATTGCGAAGATGTTTTATTTTAAACAATATTTTAAATAGTAATGATCTACAAGGGATAGGGTTCAAGGAATTAGTTTTTACTACGTGTATTAAGCCTTTGTGTAAACATGTCATTTTATTTTTTTTTAATTATTAGCTGTGATAAATATTTTTCTCTATGACTATTAAATAATCTAGGCATTATTTGAAAGCATCTTATATAATAATTATATTAATTTTACACGCCTGTTGTATTTTCAACTGGAATCCACGACCTGAACACCATATTGTTGTACAATGAGCGCATATTAATCAAATCAATCACATCCCCTTAGCAATGCATCGTCTCCTAGCAATCGATAAATAAGTTCAAATTGTACGACGCCATTATTAAATTTCCACAGTTTGTCTTTCATTCTTTTCAAAATGAATTCGGATGGCGAAAGCAGCATTAGTGAAACATGTACACCGCCTGATATACTGCAAGCGGCAAGATCCACAGTAAATAATTTGTTACCCGAAAAATCAAGGAAACAATTTATGGAATGGAGAAGTATTAATAAGGTAAATTCGTTTTCTGAGAACGTTCTATTAGCATACTTTACACAACTTTCTTAAAAATACAAATCTTCGTCCATGTGGAAAATATACTCAATGTTACGAAGTACATTAACCGTAAATAACGAAATAAATATAGAACATTATTCCAAACTGCGCGCTTTCCTGAAACGTCAGTCGGAAGGCTATCGCGCGAAGAAATCCAAACCATTTACTCCTAACGAGATAAATAAATTTATTAGTGAAGCATCGGATAATATATATCTTGCAACAAAGGTAATAACTTCAAATTTGCCATGCGTTATTTTTATATAAAATATTTTTAAGGTTGCATTGATGATGGGCATAATGGGCGCATGTCGCAGTATGGAACTCCGTTCTATGAATATTGATGATATCCAAGATCTTGCATCAGCCTATTTAATTACGATACCAAATACGAAAACAAAAACTGTATGAAAATTTACCATTACAGGCAAATTTTACGACATATGTAAGAAATATATCAATCTTCGTCCAGCTAATGCAAACATATCTTTTTTTTAAACTACCAACATAGAAAATGCACTGTACAAAACATTGGAATTAATAAATTCGGATTCATGGGAAAACAAATAGCCACTTATTTAAATTCGCCGAGTGCTGAATTATACACCGGACATACTTTTCGTAGGACTTCAGCTACTATATTAGTAGATGCAGGGAGAGATATTACAGCTCTCAAAAGGCATGGCGGCTGGAAGAGCACATCAGTAGCTGAAGGGTACACAGAGGATTCCATGACCAATAAAATGAACACCGCGAAGAAAATACTCCAATCAAAAGAAATGGAGCCAACTACTTCTTCGAATATACTATCGAATAGTGCAATGGGTGCAGTAAATATGTCATAATTCAGGTCCACCAGTTGTGAACATTACTAATTGTAGTAATATTACAATCAATATTCACAAGAATTGATGTTTTTGATTGTTTAATTATCTTATTTCTGTTTAGTTATAAATTTTCAATGATGTAGTTCGCATAAATTGTATATTTTATTAATAACATATTTATTATAAAGTTTTATTATTTGTAGTCATAGAGAAAGTATAGTCTTCTACCCTCGTATAATGAGCTGTTATTCACAGCTATAGCGCATTTTACGAATAATTAGACCTCTGCAATACGGCCGCCATTTAAATTTGTCACCAAATAAAGCGCGGGAGCACTTTTGTCATATAAAAAAAAGTGAAAAACTTATTTAAATAAATTTATTATTATTTTTTTTTTGTAGGGTTCGACTGCCAAGGTCATATCCCCTTTACTGCACGATTATAAAAGCACACGTGCACATATGCACGCAATTCTATATATCAATATATATTCCGATTTCTTTCAAGTAAGCTAGTGTATTTTTAGCATTTTTTGCGTTGAAGTTTAGAGCGTGATTTGGCAGTATGTTATGACGCAGGCGTTCAGCAGCATGTAGTGGGCAATCACTTATTATGTGTGTGATTGTGAGGGCTATATTCCAGCGGTTACAGTACCGAGGAGTTCCATTTTTAAGTAAATGTTGATGGGTAATTTTAGTGTGCCCTATCCTCACACGGTGCATCTTCACATTCTCCTCCCTTGATAAATGTTGTAATGTAAATAGATGTTTTGCTATGGGTTTTATTTGAGAAAGGTGAGTATTTACTCTTGCCCATTTCTCCTGCCATTTCATAGTGAATTTCTCTTTTAGGTATTTAGTGATATCAGTTGCTACCGAAAATTTGACGTCAATTTGCTCGCTAAACGTCGCTTGGTAAGCAGCTTGATTTTCCTCTTCATTTCCAGGGATTCCAACATGGCTGGGGACCCAGATAAATTCAATTGATTTCCCTTGGTCGAATATATGGCTTAAAACGGATTGGCATTTTATATTCATCGGATCTGAGGGATAGATTTGGGATATTCCATTTAAAACATTATTACAATCCGTCACAATTAAAAACTTGTTGGCAGCTGTCATAGTATAGTATAGCATTGCTTGCCACATAGCGTATTGTTCAGCAAAGGTAATCGACGATTTAGTGTCCAAACTCTATTGATGTGCTACACCTTCGGTAACTATAGCACTGCCAACTCCATTTAAAGTTTTAGATCCATCTGTATACACAAGTTGGTGCAGGGGATATTGGCTGCAGATATTCTCAAACTCTTGCAGGTAGGTATGGTGTTTTGTAGTTTCCTTCTTATAAGTCGCTAAATCTCTTCTTATTTTTATTGCAGGTGTCTTCCATGGCACAGCGTCCAACATTATATCATCCAGTAGTGTTGGAATGACTATGCCCATCTGTCCCAGATGTTCTTGAAACCTTACATAAGCAGGCCGCGTGATGGTAAGTCGTGATCTATACGCATGCATGTCTACATGAAATATAATTTTATTAGGATGTAGTGGTAGCGACAGAACTTTAATCATGTAGTTCCTAGTTAACTGCGTCTTTCTAGTTTCCAAGGGTGGAACTCCCGCCTCACAGTGTAAGCTGTTTACTGGACTGGTAAGGAAGGCTCCGAGGCAGTACCTTATGGCGGCGTTATATACGATATTTAAAGTTTCAAGCAAGGTTTTACGAGCTGATGAATATACTATGCAGCCGTAATCAATTTGAGATAGTACTAAAGCCTGGTATATTCTGAAGAGCCATTTTGTTTCTGAGCCCCACTTCGTATGCGCCAGGACTTTAATTATGTTTAGGTTTTGTAAGCATTTGTTTTTTAGTCGTTCTATGTGAGGTCTCCAGGTAAGGGTATCATCAAACGTAAGGCCCAGGAACTTTGCGGTATCAGTACATCTGATAGGTTCGTCTAACAAAAACAGTAATGGTTTGTAATGCGGTTTTCGTAATCTGCAGAAATGTACGCACTGGGTTTTTTCTTTAGAGAAAGTCAGACCAATATTGCTACCGTTTTTAACTATCTGGGTGATCGCGGGTTGGAGAATACGGCTTATTTGGCCGAGTAATATATGGCGATATCGTCAACGTACATACATTTGTCGATATCACTGGAGATATTCATGGCAATATCATTAACTGCTATTGTAAAAGCGTACAGCTTAGCGTAGATCCTTGAGCAAGGTTTTTTGTAACGGACAGTTTGTCACCAACTCTTACTCGGAAACGCCTATTACTGAGAAAAGACTTTATTAGTAATGGCAATTTACCTCTCAGGTTTAAATCAAAAATCTTTTCTAGAATACCATGCCTCCAGGTCATATCATATGCGCCCTTAATATCAAAGAACACAGCCACCAGGTGGTTCCTTTTACGGAAAGATTCCTGGACAGCGTGTTCCAGAAGGACTAAGTTGTCTGTGGTTGATCTGTGCCTTCTGAAGCCGGCTTGGTGTGGTACTAGAAGATTATATTTTTCGAGGTGCCATTGCAGTCTATTATTTATCATCCTCTCCCATGCAGCATGTGAGACTGATTGACCGGTGGCTGGCTGGACTCAACGGATTTTTTCCAGGTTTTAGTACAGGTATAACTACTGCCTCCTTCCACTCATCCGGATAAGTACCTTCATCCCACAGTTTATTGTATAGTTGTAGCAGGTACATTTTCATTTCAATTGTGAGATTGAGTAGCATTTCATTGCAAATTAGGTCATTTCCTGGCGCTGTCTTTTTGCTGCGTTTTAAAGCGAACTCAAGTTCTTCGATGGTGAAGGGTACATTATATTCTAGATCCCGAATTGTATCAAAAGGAAGTTCTATTTCTCTTTCATTTTTAGTTTCAAAAAATTGGATGGATAGTTTGCAGAGCTACTAGCATTTTCAAATTGTCTGGCCAACGTGTTTGCAATCTCAGTCGGATCTTCCGTGATTATATTTTGATGGGTTTGTATAGCATAAATTGATTGACTTTTATATCTCCCGTTAATTGATTTAATCTTTTTCCCGGTGCCGTTAATGTCTGAACTTGCCGAAATGGTTGTTGGATATCGGATCCAGCTCTTTCGTTTGCTTTCGAGCACAATCCGCCTACTAATAGCTCCGGCTCTCTTGAACGCAATGTGGTTTTCAATCGTTGGTTGCCTTTGATACCTTCTGAATGCTGCCTTCTTATTATTGACGGCTACCTTGACATCATGATTCCACCACGGCAGAGGTCTCTTTACCGGTTTATTTCCCGATTTGGGTATGCTGTTTCCCGCCGCTCTCAATATACTATCAGTTATTGTTTCGACGGTAATATTTGGAGGTACTTCAAGGCTTTGGCGGAATAGTGACCAGTTAGCATTCGCAGATATGATTCGTGCAGTTACTGCCCTATCTGTAACGGCGGTGTCAGTCTCTATATTTATCGGAAAGTGGTCGCTGTTATGTAAGTCATTAATGACGTTCCACGTGAATCGGGATGCTAGTGTTGGCGAAACGAAGGTCAGATCAAGAGCGTCAAAAGAATTTGATCGAGCATTATGGAATGTTGGTGACCCGTTGTTGAGGAGGACAATGTTGTTCCTAGTTATCCAGTCTTCAATGGCGCGTCCTTTAACGTCGATTTTTGAGGAACTCCATAATGTATTGTGAGAATTAAAATCTCCCGCCATTAGAAATGGTGTGGGGAGTTGTTCCAGAATGTACTCAAGGTCTGCAGTCTCCCAGTTGTCATTAGGTAAGTAGATATTACAGATAGACATTTTTATCGGTGTACTTATATTAACGGCAACTGCTTGGATGTGTGTGTTTAAAGTTATCTGATCGAAATACACACCATTTCTGATAATCATAGCTACACCACCCGCTGCTCTTTGCCTATTGGCAAAGTCGTTACGAACAATGTCATATCCTCGGAGATAATATGGCTGATTAAATTTCAGGTGAGTTTCTTGAACACATATATACATAGGGTTCAATTCATGGAGGAGCATTTTTATGTCTGTATATCGTATCGCAAGACCTCTACAGTTCCATTGAATAATACGATTATTCGATGCGAATGTTATAGTGAGTTAAAAACAACATACAATAGTATAACGGATTAAAATGCTCACGAAAAAATATAAAATTTTAAATAAATAAATAAATATAATAATAGGTAAAAAACAATCACAAAGGACATACAAATTTGAATAAACAGGTAAAAAATATCACAGTTCTTAATCACAGATGGGTATATGACTAGTTTTCAGCCACATATTGGCCCCGTTGACTGCTAGACCCTCTGGGTTTACCTTTAGGCCAGCCCTTCTTTTTTTTTGGATTTTTTGCTTGTTCTAATGTTGCCTCATCAATTGATGCAGCGCTAGAGCTCGTTGATTGAGATCGTGTTAGTTCCGTCTTCCTTTTTTCCCCTCGAGATTCGTCATCCATATCCAGACATGTTGGATTGGTCGGAGGTGTAAAATTTGGATTTACGTGGTCGTCGGTTATGGTTGATTTTGGTCTGATATATTGAACCATAGTAGAAGTAAGTTCTTTAATTTCTTGTTTAACAATTTTTTTAATTTTCGATACCAGGTCTGGTGTATTAGTGATGGTATGCGCGACAACATTTGCAAATGAATTGCCTGTAGTAACGAAACTTCCTACCATGCGCTTGGCCTCAGGGTATGACACTTTACGGATAACCTTTATTTCCTGGATCTTAAGCTCTTGTTTATATGTTTCACAGCTTTTAGAATTGGCAGCATGGTTGCCTTTACAGTTGACGCACATTATTGGATCCTCGCATGATCTATCAGTATGTATGGGCTTCCCACAGACACATAGCTGTATATTCTCACATTTTAGGGTAGTGTGACCAAACCTCTGACATCTGAAGCAGCGCATTGGTTGTGGAATATAAGGTCGCACTTTAAGGATATAGAAGGCCGCATTAATTACGTTGGGGAGTTGTGGAGAGTTGAAGGTAAGTATAAGATTGGGAGTGTCAACGAGATTACCTCCAACCTTAGTTTTAATTCTTCTAACCGCTACAACATTTTTTTCAGATAATCCCTCCAAAATCTCTTCCTCACTACAGTTCATAAAATCTCGGCAATATATCACCCTTTAGATATATTCAACGTACCGTGAGGTTTCACTTGGACCTCAAAGTCACATAATCTCTTAACTTGCAAGAGTCTTTTAGATTGCTTGTTTGACACAGTTTTAATGAGGAGTAAACCTTTAATTTTCTTTATCTCATCTACCTTTCCAATTAACCCAAATAATGCCTTATGTATGACAAACGGACTTACTTTGGAGAAATCTCCTTCTAATCTTTCGATAATCAGGAATCAGGGATACATCTC
The DNA here is from genome assembly GCA_036346205.1 of Vesta saturnalis. Taxonomy (NCBI): domain Eukaryota; kingdom Metazoa; phylum Arthropoda; class Insecta; order Coleoptera; family Lampyridae; genus Vesta; species Vesta saturnalis. The sequence continues at coordinate 564,501 of JARFJB010001008.1, read as the reverse complement.
CTCCTTTTCTCTGTTTATCTCGGGGAGCGAGGGGAAATTCCCACTCTCTCTAGCGATGGATTTGTGACGCTGCCCACCTTCAGCACCCATTTCAGAGGTTGGGTCCTCTCTTTCGTCCATTATTTCAGAGTTGGACAATTATTAATAAATTCGCCATCACCTCGCTCACCTAGTATTATTATTATATACTATTTTAACTATTTTAATACAAATTTTAAAAAAATGAACAAGTATGTAGTAAATTATTTTTTTATTAATAATTATTGCGTAATTAAAAATCGCAGAATTATAAACATTTAAAGTAAGTTGTCTATCCAATCATCGTCTAGATCGGCATCGTCTTACTTGAAAAGAAGTTATATGCATTTACAATTATTGCTTGTGCTTCTGTAGACTTTTTTACGCATATATATGATCTACGCTGTAATAATAACAGTTAAAATGTGACAATTAAGAAAATATTGTATAATCTTACCGAAGTTGCACTATAACTGTGCAAATTTTCAATAAAGTTCTCGTCTTCAGCTAAAACAAAACTTTCTTACATTTGAGTATAAAAACTACACAATCACTACAACCTGTTACACGTCCAAACCGCACTAGGCGTCGTGCATGCTTACTAATGTAAGCGGGTTGCCAAGCCAGCTAACAGGGAGATGGGCGTGGTCGAAATAATAAGTAAAATGTATGATTAATATGCTCAAACACCTTACACCTACATTCAAACAGCTCAGTCCGGGAAAATATGTCTCTAGGCGCCACCACAATCGAAACCTTGTTAATATAACTGTCTTAAGCTGGATGTTAATTAACCCTACTTGATTGTGGAAAGTAGGATTGTGCTTACTCGATAACCTCTCACACGAGGGTTCTAAACCAAACACTCGTCCAAAACAATTCAACTCAAACTCAAATAAATTTAGTACTACCCAGGTTATTAAAAACTTTTTGAATACACCTCGTAAACTAAAATATCCAAAATAAAATTTATCACTCAAATTCATTCAATGAACGGTAATTACTTTTTAAAATTCTTAACATGAACGATATCTTTTAAATTTAATTTACTTTTGAATCGTATTTGACATTCGTAAACATTTAAGGTTTCAAAACTCAAACTATTTGTTATACTTAATGAAATTTAAACTAACAACTGATCTGTTAATAGTGCATTGCGCTATTAAAACAAATATGAAAATTTTGCAATCAACCTGGCAAATATGAACTTTCAGGTTGTTCCTTAAATCTGAAAAATTAAAATATGCAAAGCTTACTTTTAAAATTGTCAAAACAAGATCACCAATTAAGTAAATGTTACATCTGTGTTTCATACCTGGTTAAATAAACAACAAAGAGAAAAAAAAAATATAACGATAAATATATATATTGTCCTGCATAAAATAATCAAAAACAAATATCTACATAAATTACATCAGCGTGGTTGAAAGTTAAACCACCAAGTACCATTTTGCCTTCTTACTACTAAAATAAACCATACAATACGACTCAAGAACGATTATCTCTTCCTTTCAAAACTATTTAATAATTTAAACAACCATACGCAAGTAAACTAACAAAAAAAGATAATCGGGCTTAAATGAGTTCATAAAAAAAATTCTTAAATCTAATTTCTTACTTAACAATTGTCCATAAATCCTTGGATTTTCTTTCTTCTTTATCTCGTAAAACAATTATGTGTAGTCCATTGGTAATCCTTTAAATTGCATGAACGCACATTACAAAGGCTCAACAAAACTTATTCCTCTGTGCACCCGCGATTAGTTCACTACGCGAGGTTATTACTCCCACAAACATGTAATAACGGTAAACCTTTGGTTGCCTCTTTAAAATTTCTAGCAACCTTTACACCAATTTAGTCCCTTATACAAATAAATTTTCAATGTCACATACCGTTACTTAAACATTGGCTTAATATACAACGAACGCTTCGTTCACTTAACAGGTGGTCTCATAAATACTTTTAGCTGAATCTCGTTACAAGAACACGTGCTAACCTTAACACTTTAACATAACATCTGTTATCTTTATTCAAATCTGCTTACGCACTATTATTTTCTTGAAAATAAACAAACTAATTTTTATCTTCAACTTCAATTTAATTATTGTTCTATTTATGAATGTCTTTTACGATTCATCCCCGGTTCGGGTTACGCAGTTGTTTAAACAATTACTGCCTCATTAAAATTCACAAATATACTCCAACATCATCACATTCTATCACACTACCTCCGCACGCACGTTTCTCACCAACAGCCAAAAACGAAAAAGCTTAACTCACTTGTCAATCTCTGACTTTCCTATTTATAACTTCAGTCATCCATCTTTAAACATGTCTTCCTTCCGCGTTATATTCTCCAATAATATTCATTCAAAATTCCCTAGTTCCAATAGCTGCTTCCCTCTATACAAGCACGCGTGTAATTACAATACATCGCCATATTTGTTCTTACTTACAAATTTTACAATTACTTCATGAAGAAATCATTTTTCGTCACCACATTCATTCAGTAGCCACTCTGGTCCATTACACAACTTTTAACATTTATCTCCAACCTGCGCTCGATCTGCTTCCGCAACATTTGCAAAAATCAGCACCGTCTAAGGTCTCAAATTCCATATACATACACGTATTCTTAAAACAAATTGCACATTACAAAACCCTTCGGAAATTAACACTTAAACATACCCAATCTTTCTCTACATATTTTCTAAAACATTTTACACTTATTCTTCACATTTTCTGACCAAGATTACTCATCTTATCTTCAAACATTCCATTCTTTATCAGCAGCAAAACAGAAGCAATCCAGTGGAAAGCATTATCGTCCCATCAACAAATTTCTCTTCACATTTACATTCATCAAAATCTAATTATTCCAACACTAAAGTCTCTCTAATATTCAAATACACGTATCTACATACAGAATTATATTTCTCCTACATTTCCAGTGGCGTATCATACACCCACATACATTATATACACATACACAAAAAAATTTTTTTTTTTTTTCGTTCAAACTCAATACACTCGTGCTCAAAACACGTAATACACGTCCTTATAACATCCTACATACAGGGTGCGTCATCGCAACCTGACAAACCGTTACAAATTATTGTTTACAGTATAATGGCAAAATGGAAAATTGATTCCACATTTATAAGCAAAGCAAGTGGTCATTAATGATTTCTAATTCACAGTAATTTACAGTTTCAACATTAATTACGAATTAGTAATGGTAAATTTTCAGAAATTCTTAACAATAATGACATTTGTTTGGAACATTCTTTTATTTTAACGATTAATTATTATTAATTAATTATTTTACAATAATTAATTTAATTGAAAAATGTTCAGTTTTACTAACCTAAGTTACCTCTCTGCGTGATACGCTACTGAGTTGGCAAATAATATTTTAAGACGTTTGAAGGTCGTATTTGTTATTATATTTGTCTTTTGCGGTTCAGGGTAGCCAACTGAAATATCCCTTTCACAAAATGTTACACTTATAGCATTTTAGTTATTTTATAATTGGATGTTGTCCATAGTGGAATGGCAGCCATATTATAGAGGTCTAATTATTCGTGAAATGCACTTTATCATTATACGCTCGTGGAAGAATATACTATTATTCGTGAACAATTTAATAATTTCTTTATTGTTGATTTTGAAATCAAAACCTTAGTGACTTCAGATATACACCCCGTACCTATGCATCATATGCGGCGTCCTCTTTGCATATAACGGACTTTGAGGTTTTTGTGATAAACAACGTATTGTGTAAGTTAATAAACTTCAGGCAAATATGTAAGTATTGAATTCAAATCTAGTTATAATGGTAACAATAATAGTGCCTTTACTTTACTTGCTAAATTAATTAATCTCGTCTTTACACATATTCTGCTTAAAATTCTTGATACAAACAAAAATATAAAACATAACTCTAAAGCTTGAAATCTACTTATCTTTTAGCATCTTTTTCCATGATTATTGTTTGGATAACCCATGACTGGAAGTCCTATCTACCATATGTGAATACCATTGATATCACTCGATGTCTACCGGCATGCAGCAACGCTCGTACTTGTTCCAAATCATGTAAGCTTAATTCTTCCAATATGTGCACTTATTTTTATTTACATTCGTATATGTAGCCAGTACATGTATTCAGTATAGAAAGTGAAGAATTATTAAGCTAGATCCTATCTCCTGATTGGTTGATTAATTTTTGTAATGTAATAAATATTAAATTTCGAAATAAATTTCTTATACTAATAAATATCTTAAAACTATTAGTATCATTAAATTCTACACAAAATTGTCTTTAAAATGATACCTCATTTGCTGTACTTTGTTTAACACTTAACATTTTATTAAAAATGTTCATTTTTTTACCATTTTCTTATAATAAAATTTCCTTATTATAACTAATTTATTCTACTTTCTAGGCGAAAACTCAAAACACATAAGTTCATACTACAATTATTTATTCATTTCCCGAACTCAGGCTGTCGAAACTGTTGTTAACTGTTTTACTGCCACATTCTTACATTTTGCATCGAAATGTTACTCTTGCCTTCATAACACTAGGTATTGTTCAATACATTCATACACTTCTTTGTAAATTCAGTAAATATCATCTAACATTGTCAATTTTACTGATTCCGTCTATAAATCTAACTCATGCACATCTTAACTAATACAAATAGTTTTCTTATTTTTAGAGTTGATGCGGATCATGTTACCAGACCAGGATTTTTTTCCATGTATGGATATTATGAATATTATTAATGATAACACTACACCTCAGAAGCTGCTGGGAAACTTGAAATACGAAAATTTTCTTGTGTAACTTTGATAAACATAACATTCATCTATTAATTTAACTTTATACAGCCTACACTATGATACATAATCACCTATGCACTTATATTATTCCTTATTATAACTTCGTAAATTCTATTTTACCACACTCATGCTCAATTTAATATACCAGAAACAATCCCATGCTTCCTATTACATTTATTATCCACCTTTCTTTATTTTACAACCATAATTGACACCCTAAACGTTTCATCGCAATATATTATTACAGTAGAGATCATAATAATATGATGGTGATAATGATATGATGATGATAATATTTGTTTAGTGCGTTTTTCTATATTTTCGTATTTATTCTTTAGTATTTTCATCTCCCAGATATTCCCTCCGCTAGTTAAATTAAAATCCTTTGGTAAATTTAAGCCAAGCATCAGTTTTTTTCACTCCATTGTCAAGTGGTCGTGATTTTATCAAATATTTGCCGTAATTTCGAAACTATGAATTATTTGTTAGTACCGTACATCTGAAATGTAGTATAAATTCATGCAATTGAATTTGATAAGGCATAAATTTGTTGGAAAGCTTTTCGATTGTGTCGTTTCATTTAGCCTTTCACGTATTTGGGAAGAAATCGAAATTTTACAAATAGTAATCGCATTTAGAATCTTTTTTTTTAACAAAATAAGGTTTGTTGTCAAATTAAGAATGAAAATTTGAATTACGTATTGTTAACGATTATTAGTGAAACCCGTTTACTAATCTGAGAAGAAAAATTAATTAGTTTCTTTGTAAATAAGAGGTGTTTGTAATTTTATAGTTATCGTTAAGTATAGTCATTTACGTTAAAATCGCGTCAGAGGAAAATTACAGGATACATCAAAATTGTTACTTTTCATATACATAGATAGTGTAGAGAAGCACAATTCGCTGTTTATTAAGACGTTCTAGGCGACAATTTGTCGGAGTATTTCGATAAGAATTTTGGGTTTAAACAAAGAGTTTAGCTTGTGGTATGAGGCGTTAAGGTTTAGCGTCGCTAAGAAACCTTCCGTTCACAGAGTATTGGTTACATAGATAAGACCCGCCGGTTGTAAAATGTTTTTTGGTGGCACAATTTTTCTGACGGTTTTCGAGTTGCGCAATATAAAATTTAAGTAGTAAATTGTTGTGATTGGTTAATTAGCACATAAGGGGGATGATATTGAAGATGGCGAGAAATGAATGTAGCTTAAGGCAGTCTTGTTAAGGATGCCGTAATGGCAAGGCTCTTGTTTGTGGTTTCGCCGCACACGAAGATTTGGTTGTTTGGAGATAGTGAACTATTTTACGCCCTTACCGGGAAGTTAAGCAAAGAATACTGTGGAAGTCTTTTCGTTACCCTTGGTTTGGGGGATAATTTTATAACATCGTTCCTCCCGGATTATTTTATCGTTATCGTTGTCGTTCAGCGACGTTTTTTCGCCCAGGAAATTGGAGTCGGTATTGAATAAGTGCCGGTCATTATTTCCTTCTGGAGTTCCATTGCATCGTGACAGCTTCGTGTATACAGCTAAACAAATAATTCGCTGTAAATAAATACGCTTTTTGATATTTTAAAATAATAAGTGTTAATCAGAACGTGTATATAGTAGAGTAAAGTAATCAAATTTGACGGAAGTATAAATATTAGTGTAACGAACAACCAACTGTAATATCAATCAAACGCAATTTGAAAGCGTAACATTCACGAGTTGGGCCATATGGTGAGTTCCGAAAGCAGTCACAACTTCGGTCCTACTGCTGATGCCGCCGCAGAGATCATCCTCTGGGGTTTTCACCAGGTGTTTGTAAAACAACGGCGCTGCTCCTAAGTTAAGGTAAATATTTCGGTGCATTTTTTGTTCTGCTATGATTGATAAATTTTAATAAATATTTGTGTATTTTATTATTTTCGTGTAAGTTCTAACGGTTGAATACGCTGTCGTTTGAGACTGACGTCTTATTATTTTATCGTTTAAATTTTAATACAAGCGTACTCGTCCGTTCTATAATCCAAATGTATAAGAGTGTTTGTTTTGTTGTTACACTGACGAATTGTATCGAAATTATATGTTTAATGCGTTACAAGGAGAACTCAATTTAATTGTTATAACCATTTGTTATGCTGGTATAGAATATTTGCAGAATTTTAGTAAAAGTCGACATTGAAACTAGCTAGCATCACCGCCTATTAATTAAACTAGGTGATTTCATTGAATAGAATGATTTAATTAATGTAACAATTGTGTTGACATCTCGATGGTTCTTTTTTATTATTCATAATACCTATCTTTAGGTTAATGTACTTATTGTGTTTTCTTTTAAATTTAACCCATTTGTTGTACAGCACAACATTTTAAATGTTTGTTTTCTTATGAGATTTTTGAAATTTAACGTAACTTTTAAAGGTTGATGAGTAAATGTATTATATTATTTTATTGAATTTGAGCATATTTTCTAGCAGAGTGATTGATTTAATTTCAAGTGGTTGAAATGATTGAAGTTGGTGACAACTTCGGTCCTATTGCTGATGCCCTCCGCAGAGATGATCTTCTGGGGTTTCCACCCGGTGTTTGTATAACAACGAGGCTTCTCCCAAGTTACCGTAAATATTTCTGTGCATTTTTTGTTCTGCCGTGATTAACAAATTTTAAGAAATATTTGTGTATTTTATTATTTTCGTGTATGTTCTAACGGTTGAATACGCTGTCGTTTGAGACTAACGTTTTATTATTTTATCGTTTAAATTTTAATACAAGCGTACTCGTCCGTTCTATAATCCAAATGTATAAGAGTGTTTGTTCTGTTGTTACACTGACGAATTGTATCGAAATTATATATCTAATGCGTTACAAGAACGCAATTTATTTGTTATAACCATTTGTTATGCTGGTATAGAATATTTGCAGAATTTTAGTAAAAGTCGACGTTTAAACTAGTTAGCATCACCGCCTATTAATTAACTAGGTGATTTGATTGAATAGAATGATTTAATTAATGTAACAGTTGTGTTGACATCTCGATGGTTCTTTTTTTATTACCCATAATACCTATCTTTAGGTTAATGTACTTATTGTGTTTTCCTTTAAATTTGAGTATTTTCCCGAATTTAAGTACTACGCGCAATATCGACGTGTAGTAAATTGTATTACCACCAGTGGCGGCTCCTGACATTCAAGGGGACGTTCTGCACGAACCACAACCAGTTTAAAGTAATAATAATAACCCGATAATAAAAATATATATTTATAATATTCATAACTAAAATAAACTAAAATTCGGCACTGAGCCGACGAATTTTTTGTCTATTGAAAGCATCAATAAAGCAGATAGACGATCTTCACACACTGAATGTCTAAGAAACGTTTTTATGCGCTTCAAGGTGGAGAAATTACGTTCGGCTTCAGCAGTGGCCATAGTAGTCGTCAGAATTTCCAATACCTTTTTAGTTTCTGCCATTGTTTCTTCCAAATTGTTAGAAATTATACATTTTAACAAAGGCACTGCACCTTTCAAGGTCCTGTACTGAAAATTTGGATACAAAACTAACAGCTCTGTCCGCAGACGTTGTTTTTCCAAAAAATTATAAGCTGCACATGTTAAGTCCAGGTTATATTCCAGACGTGAATGGTTATAATTTTCAAAATTGTCTGAATTGAAAAGTGGTGCGGCAGCCAAGTGGTATGTAAAAGTAAAACGTTCTTTTGTATTATTTATAATAACATTACAAACTTCTATACATGCAATACGCTGGTCCTCTTTGCTATTATTTAAACGTTTTCTTTTTGCATCACAGGGAACTATCAAAATTTGAAACTTGCGGTATCATAGAATCTATTTTATTCCGAACGTTATTAATGCTTTTCTCAAAATTATTTACCACGATTTGTGTATTTATTGGATTCATGTCCTTTTTCTGTAGTTGGTTAAATAAAACTTCAACATGTGGCATAATATCATGAAAAACAGTCAGCCAAAAAGTAAAATTTGGATCTTCCAGAATATGTCGAATACCTTCTTTGCACGTCACTGCATTTGAATCTTCTTCCAGATGTTTCATGTATTCTTAGAATCTTTGTGTTCGTAAATCACATTAAGCGTACGAATATTGAAATTCCAACGCGTAGGTACAGAATGTGGTACATTTTTTCCTATGAATTGGTTCAGAAATGCGTGTGATATCACCAAATTTGATTGATGAGCACAGCAGTGCACGAAATGTGCATTTTCGTATTTTTCTTTGACTATTGCCTGAACACCGCCATATATTCCATAAGCTTTCATTTTTTAAAATAGGGTTAATAACATTAAAAATATTTTTAGCTAATGACACAGCATTATGACCTTCGGGAAGCAAAAAAGAACATTTCTACCGGGATCCCCTCCTTGGTTTGAAATTTCAAGGAAACGTGTGTAGTTTCATCAGCCATCACTGCTAAAAACCGGGCTTTATTTATTTCGCAAAGAATCTCCTCACGATACACTTTCAGCATGTAATATAAAGTCTCATTTTGTATCATTTTTGAGGTGTCTTTGAAAACCGTTGCGTTTTTAGGATGTTCACTAAACGTTTTGTGACGTTCTGACAAAAATTCACCAGACCCCGAAAAATACCAGGGTTTTCGGATGATTCACTTTCATCATGTCCCCTTAAGGCTAGCTCGCAAGCCCCACAAAATTTTATTCAATAAATTTCGATAACACATACGCTAATGGTTAATATTCAATGCTTAATACATACATTAAGAATTTATTCTGGTGGTTCTGCAGCTCAGCAGCACTAATGGAGGAGCCGCCCCTGATTACTAGTGGAATTAAACCGTGTCTGTACGAAATTGGTAACGAGGCCGAGAACTTAAATTTATATCAATTCGTTGGACGTTCGACTACTACTGCATCAACGATAAGGTAACAATATTTACGCTACCAAAGGTCAGAACTTTTATTATTTTTCACATGGACTAAATTATTACATTCTCGCTGTACGTGCAATAATCCGTGCATGTGCTCTACAAGAGTTTAAGTAACGTACTACCCTCTAGAAATTAAAGTCTTTGAATCACTTAATGTAACTACAGTATAATTTATTTACCGATTAATGAACTTCCTCAAGTGAACGTGGTTGGTAGACGTACCCACTGCTACAATTTTACCGATGCTTATTGAATCTACCTAATTATTAGTTTGATCTGTGCTTAAGTGATCTTCAGAAAGTTTACTTTATAATTTCCTAATACTATTTGGTATATTGTGGACCACATCCATACTCACTTTAAGATGACGTCCATTTTATAACGAACAGTAGGTTAACTGCGCACAAACCTGTTTGATTACCAAGTTGCACGCGGTAGCTGCTTCTTACTAGTTTCATTAAATGCTAATTTTGTAGATAATTTATAAATAACCAATATTTCAGCTTTGATATCATTTTTGGGTTGTTGTTGTGAAACCACAGCAAGTGTATTGTTAAATAAGTTTTGGTTATTAAAACGCTTTTCTAGCGTAGGTACGTTTTTCAAACAAAGATTTAACTTTCTTTAATTTCGTTGGCTTGATTCTGTATCTACCCCTATTTTTTTAAATTACATTTTTTCGTTACACTTTAACTTTCTTTCATATTCTCCCTTCCTCCTTTTCTCTCCTTTCCTTTAATTCCTTATTCACCTCTTTAGACATAGTTATCCAGAAGTGGGGGTAAAGTGAGTTTTGCTTTTGGGGAGCGACTTCTCGCGCCTAATTTTAATCCGGAATTTTTTTACCCCCCCCCCCCGAACCGTATTGAGCTAGACGGTTTCTGTGTTATCTGTAGGTGAGTAGAGAACCCTTTCCTTTTTCCTTCGCTTCCCATGTAAACACGTGACATTTGTATAATAATGTGCGAAATATGCGCCATTTTTATGCCGTTAAAGTTAAATTTTGCGCCCTAGTAGGGCGATGAGTTCCCTACTATCACCCATAGTGAGCAATATATATGGCTTAGATACGTGGACGATACCTTCTTAGTTTGGTAACAAGGCAAGCATAAGCTGGATGAGTTCCTAGATCATCTGAATAGCCGCACACCGTCCATAAAATTCACAATGGAATTGGAGTCGGAATAAAAACCATTCCTGGATGTACTTGTACACAGGAATGACAACAGTTGCACAAGTGTATACAGGGAAACTACCCACACGGGGACCTGCTCTTGTTTAAACTTTGTGGAAAATGACTTGCCTTTAAGATGATAATCCTCTTCACTTAAGTACATCCATGTGATATCAACATGATGGATACCGAGCACATCTTGCGCAGAGTCCGTGATGTGTTAAATGTAGCGTACTCAAAGCGCTCAATTGGAAGGGGTAGTTACGCGCATTGAAAATGCCAAAACAGCCATTGTTAGTTCCAAAATAAGGATTAATAGTTGTATTTTGCAAATCGGACGTCATTTTAGACATTTAATAAAGCTTAACTTGCCCCTTAAAACGCATAAAATGCCATATTGATTATCTTTCGATTGTTTCCCTAAAATAATTTCCATTATTATTTTATTATTTCTTATGATGCATTGGCTTTAATCACGCTCCAAATTTGGCCTTCTACATAATTTCGATCAGTACTAAGCGTAGATAAAGTGTGAAGGGAGGGACGGAATGACAAATTACAACATTATTATTATTAAATCTAACCTACCCAAGTAGGAAACCATGGCAACAGTCAATTCTTCAAAAGTGTTAAAAACTTTTTTCTTTTGTCAATAACTGTGAAACGAACGCAGATATCTAAGTGCGGTGTGCACGTTTTTTCTGGCAAATTTAATCTACTTTCCGATTATGTAATATTATTAGGAACTATTGTGTACCAGTTAAAATTACAAAATACTTCCAAACAAGCTTAAGCTTGCTAAAATCGGATAAGTCGTTTAGAAGTTACAGTGATTTAAATGATTACACTTTCACTAGCCTCCCCTACTCTTATTAAGGTCAGTATACCAGTGAGCTATAAACTAAAATGATGAAGAATTGTCTAAGCTTTTTAATGAGTTACCAAAGGTATACCTTAATTTGGGAATTTTCGGGGAAAATTAGACTTTAATATTCATTTTTCAATTGCGCCCCCTTGCGGCGAAATATGAAACTTAACAATAATTTCCACGGTTTCCTCATGGCCACTTTATTAATAATTTTTTTTCTAAATTGCTCATTAGTTTTAGAGATATGACCGGTGGCCGACCATAATGAAATAGCCAGTATATCGTAAGGAAACTAGCACTAACAGGTCCATAACCAATGACTCCAATCACTTAAACAGCATACATTCTCGGCTTTTAATTGTTTGGTTCATAGATTGCTTAATTTTCCGTTTTCAGTTCAAAATTGTAATAAATAATTAAGCACTATTAAAGAAATTGATGCACGCAATGGGTTTTCAAATCAAGTTAATTTGAAACTACTTCAGATAATAGTTTGAAAACTCTTTTAGGAAATCCAAAGGATCAAGTGGATAAGAAGATTAGGTCGGGAATTTATAAAATTAATTGTAAAAATTGTGAACAAATATACGTAGGGCAAACTAAACGACCTATCAAAATTCGCTTTAAAGAAAACTTTGCTCATGTCAAATACAAACGTTGGGCCAGGTTCTGCCACAGATTCAGTGTTCCAGATTTTTCAGTCTTATTAGATTTTAAATAACCCGCCGTTGAACAACAGTTCATTGATGTTTACACCACGCATGCCCCAGCCCTGTTCTAATGTGTGCGATCAGCTGTAGCGAAAAGTAAATATAGTTAAAGAAGCTAGTAATTTTGTTTTTGTTCGTTTAAGTTCTATGACGCTAATTGTAGCTGGCATGTTTGTAAATGATCTGTTTTAATCCATAATTCCAATATTTCTAAAAGTTTTAATTAATTGATGACAGCGTACGATGTTTACTGAAGTCGAAGAAATAATTAAATTGGAACCTAAAGAAGAAGGGCAAGTCAACTTATTCCTTACTAAAGAACACGTTATTATAAACAATGATATCAAACAAGAAATTAATGCAGGTTCTAAAAATATATGTAAATTTGAAAATATTTCTAACATTAAAGAAGACCTTGATTCATGTTCCATAAATCAAATTAATACAACTGAAGTAAATTGTGATGTTGAACACACTACACGTCTATTGTATCATTTTGACACTGATACTGCACATAGTAATTACAATTCTGACAAAAATGACCATTCTACAATGTGGGCAAACATATCACAGGATCAGCAATTAATACACCCTTCAAAGACTAATTGCATATATATCCTGTGGAACTACTCGACAAAATTGAAGAACAGTTTAGAAAATCATCAATTAATCCACACTTCAAATACTAATAATTACAAATGTGATCGATGTAACTATTCCACACGATTACAGCGAAATTTAAAGAAGCATCAATTAATTCACACCTCAAACGCTAATCACAAATGTAATCAATGTAACTATTTAACAAAATTGAAGGGCTATTTAAAAAGGCATCAATTAATCCACACTTCAAATAATAATTATAAATGTGAACAATGCGACTATTCAACAAAATGGAGCAGCACTTTAAAAAAGCATCAATTAATTCATACCTCAAATATTAATTATAAATGTAATCAATGCAACTATTCAACAAAATTAAAGCGCAATTTAAAATATCACAATATTATTCACACTTCAAATATTTACAAATGTGATCAATGTGACTATTCAACAAAATGGAAGGCCCATTTAAAAGGCCATCAATTAATTCACACTTCAAGTATTAACTACAGTTGTGATCAATGTGACTATTCAACAAAATTAAAGGACTATTTAAAAAGGCATCAATTAGTTCACACTTCAAAAGTTAATTACAGTTGTGATCAATGCGACTATAAAACAAAATTCAAGAGTTATTTAAAAAACCATCAATTGATTCACACCTCAAACATTAGTTACAGTTGCGATCGCTGTAACTATTCAACGAAATTGAAACGTTATTTAAGAAAACATCAATTAATTCACACTTCAAATACTAATTATAAATGTGATCATTGTGACTTTTCAACCAAATTGAAGACCAATTTAAAAAGTCATCAATTAATTCACACCTCAAACACTAATTATATTTGTGACAAATGTGACTATTCAACCAAATTGAAACGCTATTTAAAAAGCCATCAATTAATTCACATTTCAAATACTAATTATAAATGTGGTCAATGTAACTATTCAACAAAATTGAAGCGCAACTTAAAAAATCATTATTTAATTCACACTTCAAATATTGATTAAAAATGTAACAAAATTCAAGAGTTATTTAATGAATCATCTATTACATTGTACTTCATTCATAAATTACAATTGTGATTGATGTGACTTCTTCATATTTAAAGCACTATTTAAGAACTCATCAATTAGTTCACATTTCAAATGTGATCAATGTCAGTGTTCAAAACAACAGACAAGCAATCAAAAAAATATATTAATTCACACTTTAAATACTAATTACAAATGTGCCAAGTGTAACTTTAACAAATTTAAAGGGTGTCACTTAATGCACACTTGAAATACTAGTGAAATGTAACCTATATGATTATTGACCTAAATAAAAGAGCTACTTAAAGTGTTCAATTAATTCACACTTATAATGTGAACTATAACTGTGATAAATAAGCATTTACAAGAATTGTATCAGATAGACATCTGTGCAGCATTTACATTTCGAAGTTTTACTAGGTATAGTGTCTTGTGTTAGCTAATCTTACTAAGTTTACCTGGTGAGTTAACAGGGTGCTGTCTCTTTGCACTGTGTTGATTCACAAGAAAATACGGTAGTAATAAATTGATATCATAAAAATTATACATTTGTGTATGTAAGTGAGATATTAAATATAAGACTATTAAATTGATATTACCACATATCAAAACTTGGTTTATAGTATTGAATGTATTGTTTTATTTGGAGTATTGTAGTGCAGCAACATCTTTACAAATATGACGGAGAATTGTTGTATTGAAGCTGTATGTTCTCTTTGCAACCTGCAAGGGGACCTATAGAGTTTATAACTAAACACTTTGACAAATAGCATTGTTTCACAAATGAACAAGATTAGTCCCAAGTTTGTAATGTAAAATAATGTTAAATCTACTAAATGTCTGTGATCAGTACCACCATAGTTACATCAACATTTGCAAACTAAAAATATATAATCCTTTCCTATTTCCCATCCCATAACAAAAAAACTATGGGTAGGTACGTAAAGTTTTCTATAAGACTATTGAATTTAACATTGTTGAAAGGGATAGTGAAAACATTAGCAAATTGCAAATTTGTATGCACTTACATTTCACATAAGATTAAACACGCAATAATCATTTATATTCATTCTCTCTCCCTCTGTGTATGTGTATGTCTGTGTATGTGTCTGCGAGTGTGTATGCGTCTGTGTCTGTGCCCGTGTGTGCGCGCGCGTGTGTGTTGTGTGATGTGTGTGTGTGTGTGTGTGTTGTGTGTTCGTGGATGCGCGCGTGTGTTGTGTGTGTGTGTGTGCGTGCGTGCGTGCTGTGTGTGTGTGTGTGTGGTGTGTGTGCCTGTATGTGTGTCTGTGTATGTGCCTGTGTATGTTTGTGTGTGTGTGTGTGTGTGGTGTGGGTGGGTGGGTGGGTTGAAGGTGGGTGTGGTGTGGTGTGTGGGTGTGGGTGTGGGTGTGTGTGTGTGTGTGTGTGTGTGTGTGTGTGTGTGTGTGTGTGTGTGTGTGTGTGTGTGTGTGTGTGTGTGTGTGTGTGTGTGTGTGTGTGTGTGTGTGTGTGTGTGTGTGTGTGTGTGTGTGTGTGTGTGTGTGTGTGTGTGTGTGTGTGTGTGTGTGTGTGTGTGTGTGTGTGTGTCGTAATTTAGCAGCAAAAATCCTAACGTAGAATTTAAGTGGTCTTTTCAATATCTGAATAACGATCGGTTTTTGCATGAAAATGTGTAGACATATTTTTTAAAGAAAATTTAATTTTACATAAGGAAGTTTATTACTATGATATAAGTGTAAAAATTAATTAAATGTAACTGAAACTATACATCGATATTTTTATAGAAGCGGGCGGCTTTAATAAACATCTAGCTGTCTATTAACCTCTATCTGACATGAAGTTTTAAACATCTGTTTGACATAGATTATTGTTTCTGTTTTTACATGTACCCTGTTTTCGTAGTGAACATATTATAAAAGAGCTTGCATAATTATCCTAGAAAAATTGTTATAAATTATTTTATTCGTTATAATTTCCATTTTGTTAGTTGGAAGGTCGTGTGTTGTTCCACACCAGATATTTTTAAGACAATTATGCAATCTATCAAAGATTAGGGATATAAATCTATTTTTTAATACGTTCATAACGAAAGTAAGCAACATTGTAAAAACAAGGACAATCTATGCCTAACAGACGTTAACACCTTCATGTCAGGTGGACGTTAATGGACATATAGATGCTAACCTAAAAAAATTCCAAAACCGACTCTATAAAATATCAATAACATAATTTAAGCATTTTCAATCCTATTTAATTGATTGTTAGATTTAGTTTTAAGAAACCTTTAAAGAAAAGTTATGTAAAATTAAATTTTCTTTAAGAAATGTGTCTTAACGTTTTACTATAAAATTACTCGTTATTCAGATATTGAAAAATTTTGAACTAACATTTAAACTCTACCTTAGGATTTTTCCGCTAAATTACGCGCCGTATCAAAAAATTGCATAGAACATAATTATTCGATGTGTTTAAGGTCTATATGTTCATTTCATAAATATTTGATAAAAACCAAAGCTGCTTCTAATAATCTTCCCATCTCCGCTGAATTTCTCCCAAAATCTAATAAGTTCCAGGAAATTTGAAGTACGTACGTGTTGTTGTTCTAGAGTTATCGTGGATACTAACATACATCTACACACACACACGCGCGCGCACGCACGCATACACACACACACACACACACATACACACACACACATACACACACACACGCACGCACATGCACATCATGTCCGATCTTGGAGAACCTTTGTCAAACATTGTAGAATGAGCTAATAAGTCGATTTAGCGTTAGTGAGAAATGACGATTACATAACCTACTATACCTTCATACTTACATGTAGGTTGGAAGGTAAAAAGGAGTTGGATAATTATCTTAAAATATCTGGTGTCAATCATCATACGACTTTCCAACCTACAGAATGGAAATTAAAAGACATGAAATAATTTGCAGCCTCCTTTATAGTAAGTTAATTACGAAAATAAAAACATTGTAAAAACCAAAAACAATAATTAAACAGGCTTTTAAAACTTCATATCTGACAGAGGTTAATAGTAACTTAAAAAATTAAAAGAAATTAAATAATTTTTCCGCCGACCGTCTATTTATGATGTATTTTAACGCACTCAAAATCGTTGATTAATGACTCCTATAAATCAATTATTTTCTATTAATCAACCATTTTATTATATGCAACCCAACGAACATTGGTCTTATACATTTATGTTGGCAGTTTGGCACTGACTTGTGGTGTAGACCACCAAACATACATATAGTTGTCCACTAAAGCATTTGAAATCAAGTAGTTGTGTTAGTAGGTACTATCTGTCATTGTATGTCATTATTTATTTTATTGTTATAATTTCTTAAAATGCTATGTATAATTTAAAATCAAAAGATGGATATTGACGAAGAGTTTAATTTAACTCCACCAGAAGTGGGAGAAACGGCAAATGTAATATCGTTAAGTTTACTGCCTGAAAAAAGCATATTGTTGTACGTGAAAACATACGCCATATTTATTGTGACGAGAGAGAAATAATGCGAAATTCATAATCTGTGCTGTTGGCGTATTTTCCAATATTTCCGAAAAAGAACTAATAGCAAGTTTATGGCCCAAATATTCGATGCTAAAATCAACCTTAAGTCTAAAGTCAAACATTGATATATCTAAATATAATAAGTTAATAATGTCCATTAGGAAAAAAAACAGGTTATGTGCCAAAGAAACCAAAAGTACTTGAAAAAGAACAAGTACAGAAATTCATCTCTGATGTTCCTAAATACTTGTTTCTAATGATAAAGGTAAACCAATAAGTTTATATACTTATTTCATAACATTTCATTTTGTAGGTTGCATTTATTTTCGGAGTGGCTGGTGCGTTAACAAAGGATGAACTATTGAAATTAGAAACAGATAACGTTCAAGACTTGGGTTTCTTGTCACAGTAAACGCATCAAATAGAATATTTACCATAGTAGATAGCGCAGCAAATACCATTCTTAATGCGATCAAATACCGTATTTCTTTAAGACCGGCACACACTCCACATAAACGATTTTTCGTTTTTTATAAAAATAACAAATGTTCCACAGCCAGTTGGCATAAACACCTTTTCCAAATTGCCGCTCATTATTGCAAAATTCTTGAAATTAAGAGCACCCGCATCTCTACACTGGGCATTATTTTAGACGTTTTTCTGCCTCGACACTGTGTGGCAGTGGTGCAGACTTTTCAGCTATTAAAAGACTTGGTGATTGGAAATCTACTGCTGTAGCAGAAGGTGATACAGATAATTCTCTGCAGAATAAACTTGAGACCGCTGAAAAACTCTTGGGAAAAGATACCACTAAAACTTGTCAAAGTACTTCCTTCAGCACTATCGCTTTTTCTTCTACCACAGAACTCTAAGAAGACTTAAATATAAATTTGTCAAAATGCTATACAGCAGATAATCATTTATCAGTTCCTTCCTTTAATTTCAGTAATTGTACAATTTCGAATATTAATATTTACAATAATAAAACTACCACCAAGGAAAATTAAGCTTTGAATAGAATTAATATAAATAGGAAATAGTGTTTATTGTTTATCGTTAAATAAAAATTGAAAGCAAGATATCTTTATTTTTGAAAAGTACGGTCGACGGAAAAGTTTTGTGACGAACTCGAGAATTAAAATGGCGATTAACAATCTCGAACATTAAATTATCTCGATTGTTAATCGCCCTTATTAATACACTTTTTCGTTAAATAACTATTAATTTGTAATTCTTTTAGGGTACTATGCAACCCCTTTTTAATACGTTCATAACGAAAACAGGCAACATTGTAAAAACAAAAACAATAATCTATGTCATACAGACGTTTAAAATTCATGCTGGTATTAGACGGTTCTCACTAACCTCAAATCTGATTATATATCAAAATTAATTTAAAAGTTGCCACATTTAATTGAAATGAATAGTAACCATCACTGAACTGTATAAGTACAGTTCAATGGTAACCACGGATCACTGTACAATAATATAAGAAACTACAGTGATCAATCTCAAGTGTACCACGTGATCAAAATATTTAAGTTGGTACCACTGATAGGTTGGTAAGAAGCTGTATTGCTCTAGCTACTCTAGAGCATGGTTCGAGTAAAAACTACGATCTGTATGAAGGTCATTAACTTATACATATTATCTTAATTTAAATAATAACTATTTTGTATTTGATTAGATTGCATGGTATAAAATACAACAAAAATAAATAAAATATTATTTAATGATTGGATTAAATCATTACAAAATAATTAATCTTAAGTATTTAAATGTTATAATTTCATTATAATTAAATAAAATTTACAGTACATGTAAATGTAAATTCGATATCACAATTTTAAATTCAGAATATATAATTTGTCTTGATATAGACAGTTTGTAAATAACTCAAGAAAATACAAAAGTGAAAAACGAAGGTATAATATGACATAATCTGACATAAACTAAAACGACTAAAACCACACTAAAAATCCAAAGCAGCCAACTGCAAAACACAACAATATTAACAACTAGGGATTTTTTTCATACCACTACAGTTCACTTGAGATTGATCACGTTGTAGGTGAATGCTAGTGCATTACAGGACTTTCTTGCTAAATACTAAAAAATATATGGGGTATTTTTGTTTGTGCTCAAAAAAGGTTTCATTAGAAAGGCAATAATGCGAAGATTCGATTCATTCATGATTTTGATTTTCCCGAATTTTGAAATTTTTAAAATTTAGATTTTTAAATAGGGTATCCGCTATTATATTTTTTTATAAGAAAAATTTTACCTTTACATAAATATCGTAAACGGTTATTGAGGTGTGTTGTGATCATAACGCGGAGCGAAGCTGCACGCTAGTATTTGATAAAAACCAAAAACAAGCTTAAATACAAAATTTTAAGTACGTAGCTGTTTTCGTTCTAGAGTTATCGTGGAAACTAATAGCGTTTTCCACTGAGCTGTTTTTTAGAACGCACTCAGTTCGCACCAACACTGAACGCATGCGAGTTGCTCTGCACGACTTTGTGGCACATGAAATAAATTTTGTTGCCAATGGTTATAACCAAATAACCTTTCATGAAGATACAGATTGCAAAGTAGGTATACTTGAAACTGTTGTGTTATATTGTGTTAACTTCGTTTTGTATTAGGGGACGATAATTTTGCTCTTCAATACATAAGCCAATTAACTGTTACTGACCAGATTACAATTCAAGGGGAATTACATTCTTTGATTCAGATGGAGAAAAATGGGTATGACTTTTACATGACTTCACAAGGAACTACCTAATAAGTTATAAAAAATACATAATTACGTTTTTGTTTTACAGATCAACAATAATATTGGAAACAGCAGAAAATGAACAACACCAAGAGGAGGAAGTACAAAACGTCGAACAAAAAATTCCAAGCACGAGGCCAACGAAGTGTTTCCTTTTGCAGGTAAGGAGTAGTCACCAGCGCAAACTCTATTTTTATTACATAAATATGAAACATATTTACGTTTAATTGGACCGCTTAAAAAATTTAAAAATAAGCGACAAATGTGGCAAGAAATTGCGAATAACTTAAATGCCCATTTTAATCTAATAAAATCTCCTGCCCAAGTTGAAAATAGATTCAAAACAGTTATGAAGCGAAAGAAGAAAGCGATTAATATGAATAACAGGACAGAAGTTAGAAACGATATAGGATATGAGACCGAATTAGATAAAATAGCTGCTATAGACGACAGTTTGGAACCAGAGGTACTGCGTGGTGTAACCAATGTTACAACAAAAAGTACTAAAGTTCCGATGAAGAAAAGTAAAAATACATTGAAAGATGTACTAGTAACACTTCATGATAAACGGGAAGAATCCAGAGAACATCGTCATCAAGAAAAACTGAATCTTCTTAAAGCTTTAGTTGATGTAATTAAAGATAAATAGAAATATTTTTATCTATTATTATGTATCTAAGCAGGCAATAATAAATCATAAGATTATTTTATAATGATAGTTAGTAATTGTCTTTATTCATCAACTGATAACTACAGTAAGGTCCGAAAGTCCTGTCACCCCTCTTTTGTGTTATGATGCATACTTATATGTAATTTTTCTTTTCAGGAGATGGACACAAGTACGTATAGTGCGGAAGAACGTGTTTTGGCAAGTGCATGGGCTCATGAACGTACACACTCCGGGAAAACCGTGAGAAATGTGCAAGGGGATTTTGCGGCACGATTCAATAAAGAAGCGCCACCCAAGAGAACGATACTGCGATGGCAACAGAAACTGTTCACAACTGGATCCGTTCTGGATGGAAAGAGGATAGGTCGACCATCAACACGACAAGAAACTTGTGCAGCAGTGGCGGATTCTGTGACCAGATCTCCCAAGAAATCATTGCGAAAAAGATCTTCTGAACTTGGAATTCCAAAAACGACTATGCTGACACACATGAAAAAAGATCTGGAATTAAAATGTTTTAAGCCAACATTCGTAAACGAATTGAGTGATGAGGACATTCGGCGAAGACATGAAGCTTGCTCAAGATTACTCGATGTGTTTGTGACACTCCCGCAGAGAGGCAAAGTTTTCTTCTCAGACGAATGTGCAATTTACCGATGTTCTCGGAATAGGGGTATTTTCTTCTGGAGCAAAGAAAATCCATATTATTATGAAGACTTAGAGAATAATCCACCACATGTTATGATCTGGGCAGCAATGTCCAGTAGGCATCTGATAGGGCCGTATTTTTTTAACGGTACTGTCAATCAACATTCTTACTTGGAAATGTTGCAGGAATGGTTCATTCCACAGCTTCAAAGACTGAATATTCTTGATGACACTTGGATTCAACAAGATGGAGCTCCTGCTCATTACACTCTCCGTGTTCGCGAATTCTTGGATGAAGTGCTACCCCAGAGGTGGATAGGGAGAGGATCGCGCCGATCGAGTGGCCTCCCAGGAGTCCAGATCTGACATCATGCGACAATTCTCTGTGGGGAATAATTAAGCAGAAGGTCTTGTAACAACGATATCAGTCTATTGAAGAATTGAAGGAAGCTGTTAGGGAGGTATTCAGGGATATCACCCTGCCTATTCTTCGGAAAATCTCACACAGGACCTGGCACCGCATCATTTTGTGCCGTGACAATGACGGTGTCCATACTGATATTCTGGACCACTAAACAACATAAAACTGTAACTATCAACATATGCTGTGGCATGTTCGCAAATACACATACAACACATACAATCATCACACAAATATGGGGTGGTGACAGGACTTTCGGACCTTACTGTACAATTAAATATAAATCATTTTCGTTTGCTTACAGCATAATTCTTTTTCACAATAGTTCTTTATGTCTATATTAAATCAATACTAATTTTCTATAAATTATATATTGTTTATAAAATATGTGGAACATTACAATAATGCAGGTCTTCATGACATAGATTATACTCCTATATTGTTAAACTGATTACAAAAAAGATCTCTTTTTATTTCACCAACTTGTCGCAATGTAACTTCAGTTAACGTTTCATTGGCCAGTACTTCATTTATAATATTATAAGTAATATGGTGTTCTTCATCTATGAAATCAACACGGTTTATACATAAATTGTGTAAAACGCAGCAGGCCATAATAAATTTTGTTATTTTATCAGCAGAATGAAAGTCTAAACAACTTAATTGTCGAAATCGTCCTTTTAATAGTCCAAATGTATTTTCAATTAACACCCTTCTACTGCAAAACTTTTTATTAAATAAAGTTTTCTCATTTGTTAAATTCCCATAATCCCGGTAGGGGGTTAATAGGTACTCCCTAATTGAATAGGCACTGTCACCTAAGAGATGATATTTCTTCTGACAAACAGTGGGAATTTTTTTGGAAATAGGAGACAAATTGAAAACCCTTGAATCATGGATTTTACCAGGTGGCCCTGTAAAGACATCCAAAAAACGTCGCTTGGCATCACATATTCCTTGAAGCGTGACAGAAGGTATATCATGCCGATTAACATAAGTTAATTTAATCTTATTTGCTGGAGTTCGAATGGTAATAGATGTTCCATCAACACATCCTAGAACGTCAGGGAATCCGGAAACCTATGCATAACATTAATCGCATTTTTCTTATAAATTATTGCATTACATTTCTTACTTTTTCAAATTCTTCATTCAGCTATTAAGCGTTTTTCTAGGGAATATTATCACTTCTGGTGCTAAATGAACTAATAAATTTATAATCCGTTCACACTGCCTATGAAATGTCACTCACTTGCCCAAGTCCAAAACGGTCAGTAACATCTCTTATGGAAAATTTATTTCAGGTAAACCCATAAAAATAATCGTAAATACCATAAATGTTTGTACATTATACAGTTTTTACAATACCATAAAAAACTTAGTAATTGATTTTCTGCAGAAACAACTTTACTTCAGCCATGGTTCTCACGGGGAAAAAATTGAATGTTTAAACGCATTCGTTAAGTATTTAGCAGTTTCCCTTGAAACTCGAAAATGTGATTTGAACTATAAATAATAATTATTGTTATAAAGCAGCATACATTAGGATTGTTTATGCTAGAATACCTGTTCATCAGAATATTCCGACACTACACCTAGATAATTCATTATTTTAGGTGTATTTTGTTTTTTTCCATAAATTGTATTATTTCGGTAAAATGATCGTCGTCGCTGCTTTCCGAAGTATCTATGCATTTTATACTAAAGGAAATACTGCTTCCATTTCCAAAAAATGTCTTAAAATTATACAACTGGGCACGTTTAAATGACAAGACAACAAATTTATAGGTTAGAATTGCTCTTTTGCACTGACTACTAACCACAGTTCTAAAAACTTGCACTGGGAGCACTTTCAGTGCAGTAACGAAATGCCAGTGGAACGCATTGCGCTCGTACGTTGTGCACCGAAAAAGATAGTGGAATGCGCTACCCTGGATCAGGGCAGTTTTAGTGCGCACTAGTGCAGTCAGTGGAAAACGCTATAACATACATCTACACAGACACACACATATACATCCAGACATCATGGCCGACTTGGCTAAACTTGGTCAAAAGTTGTAAAATGGGCTAATAAGTCTTCCTTTACCTAGGAATTATGAGAAATAAATTAGGCCTTTGATCTTTTTAAAACTAAAACAATTGAGGTATTGAAAAATTTATGTATGCCACACTCAATCTAAGTACATTTGAAGGCTTTATTCACTAAAGTTGATTTAAAGATTACTTTTCCACTTAATATTGTGGTACTGTCTACTTAAATTTACATTAAATGGGTTATGGGGACAAATCTAGATTTTAAACTTCAATACATTTTCCTTCGGTTTAAATAGTTTTAACAAGGTCTTTTAATTTGGTAACTAAAGAAATAGGCACAACATAACCACACTGTTTTCTATATACATTTCAAGCTTTCTGTCAATTTTTCAGCTCACTGGATCCGTCATATGTAATATCATTGTTTATACATAAACAATGATAATATATATTATTTTAAATAATTCATTAACTCTTTATAATCCCTTTTAAGATTAATACAAAACTTATGAAACTAGAACCTAAAGAGGAAGGACAAATAAACATCTCTAAACCAACAAAATATTTTAGTAAATAATGATGTAATAAAAGAAGAAATTGACTATGGTTCTTATACTAATATTCACAATAATATTAAAGATGTTATAAATATTAAAGGAGAAATTTATTTAGGAAATGTTAATATATCAGATATCTAACGCAAAATGTCAAACACGGTTTAAATGTAGAATGTATCCAATCAAATTCTTCATCTATGGTGAAGCAAAATTTAAAATGTATAAAACTCATTTCTAATGCTAATTACAGATGTGGTCAATGTGATTATTCTACAAAATGGACAAATGGTTTAATACAGCATGGTTTAAAGAACAAAAGTATTGGTTATAGATGTTACAACTGTAACTACATAACAAAATGGAAAGGTAATTTAATACGACACTTTAAGAAGCACTCAAGTATTGACAATAAATGCACTCAATGTTATTATATAACAAAACGAAAACAGAATTTAAAACACCATATTATAAAACACAGGTGCATGTTTTAAATGTGACCAATGTGTCAGAGGTAGGAAGTATCTTAGTTTAAAGTATCTCGATACCGGTATCGAGATACTTTTTTTATGAAAATAGCTAGGAATAAGATACATTTTTGAAATTGTATCGATATCTTACTTTCGATACTTTTTTATGTATCTTATTGAGTTTTTAAAGATACCTACCATTAAAGAAAAAATGTTTGAAAACTGAAATGTATTGATTTAAAATTTTAGTGAACATCGTACGTTTATTTCGCTGCACTGTCACCCGCTGCGTTAAGCTTACTTTGTTCTCTTGTATTGTACATTTATACAGGTTGAATAAATAATGTAAGGAAGTGTCACGGTACTCTTTCTTATTTTTATTTTTTATTTACAATCCTTGAATGAAATAAACCACGTTACCTAATCTTCAATTAAAGTAGCATTTATTCTACCTAGATTCTACTTCATCCATTTGTTTTTGTTTATTGCAGTATTTGACGGAATATCTAAAATCTGTTGTAATTTGCAAATCAAGTTTTAAAAATTTGTTTATTGCTTTTTAGTTCCTCTACAAAAATGCCGACACTTGCTGTCGCCGACTTAAGAATTCTTAAAAGGGCATGGATCTTTTTGCACTAATTTGCAGAAGTTAATTCATGTGTAGGTAGGTACATTAAATAAGTAGGTATTAGTTATTAGCCCTAAATACAAGTTGGTATTGTACAGCACGTAATGTCTGAGTCAAATAAATCATACTTCTAAGGTACCGAATGTTGAAAACATATTCGTTTATAAATTTTAATAATACAAGCAATGTATACCTACTACAATTTAATCAGGTAAATAGTAAATACCTGTTATAGTAGGAAGTAATACCTTTGGTCTGTAATAAAATTGAATATCTAGTACAGATTCCGCAAAGAGATTAAAATTACAAGATGTATATTTTTGAGATTTTACCAAAGCCGCTGCAAGGCTGTCATAATAAATACCAGTAATGTACTTATATTGGCATGCAATAATTAAATTTCCCATTTTTATTTTATTGTCTAGGTCCATCTTTACAATAGTGTTATAGTTTTTAGGGACACAAAATGAATATTTATATATAAAAAATATGAATATTGAAAACTTATGTAATTGTAGAAAAACGTTGTAATTAGGAAAGGTTCGCAAAAAAATTCACGTTCTTACAAAATAGAAAAGGTTAAAACTAAAGTTCTTAAAAAAATAATGGGTTCACATCCCTTTTAAAACTTCGTTCCAAGTCTGTAAAAATTGGTTACTGTGTAAAAATAAACGCCATTAAGCAGATTACAGGAAAGCGATATAAAACGGTGATGATTCACCTTTTTGCGAATTTTTACAAAAGGATTTCAATATAGTACCTATAGTTAAATAATAAGCAGTACAATGTTATACCATTGACTTTAGTGTTAAAGTCAATGGTTACACCTACACTGTAACGAAAATATAATTTCCGTTACCGAACAACCACATAAATTGCTAAATAGCGATGTATTGACCGCCCGGTATATTTGTGATTAATTTTAGTAAATTAATTAAAAAGAATATGTAGTGATTTAACGTTAAATGATTTTCATTATAACTATATAAATTCCCATTTTTAATATATGACGTTTTCTCTATATTAAACATCGAAATAGTTCAGGCACAAAACAAGTTTTGTTATCTTTTAAATGCGAGAAGTTTTAACATGGCCAAAGAAAATGATTATTACGAGTTGTGAAGTGAGTGCTTGTGCATGCCCTGATCTATTTGAGTAAGTTATTGATTATAAATATTAATTTAATTCACCTACTACTGTCGATGTGTTGATCAATTACCATCCTCTATTCTTTTTACATAACACAGAAATAGAAAACCTTATATTAATAGATATTTTACGTACGGGAAATATATATAACTAACATTGTATTTGCATGTGTGCAATTATCCGATAAGATCAGGTATTTTATTACTTACCTTATTGTTTCAATGTTTCCGTCACCGATTACACCTTAAATTTTGAAATTTAGGGTAAGCATTTACATGGACGCGATGTCTATGTTGTAGCACAGCTGGTTAAGTTTTGTAATCAGAATTTTTCTTTTATGTTAGTCTTAAAAGAACAAATTTCTCGAAAATGTTTGTTTCATATAACCGCCTTTATTACTGTCTAACAAACACATTGTGTTTATATTCTATTTTTTTTTTAATTTAGTTGTAGTTTTCCGTCACAAGCCGATACCCGTGTATATACCGGGTGATACAAATATTGCACCTACTATACTGTTATTAATTCTATTTCGACTAAAATAATTTTCTATTAACAGCAAGTAGCCAATTATTAAATACCAATATTCTTTTCAGATTTTGTTGTATAATTTTGGATCTTGTACGATCTGTTATTTAAGTTGTCAGAATATAACATTTATTTTAATTAAACCGATAGGCCGTCTCAAACAGATTATAAGGGTACATTAGTTTATTATTTTATAGCCTGTTTAGGCAAACGACATTTTTAGTTTATATTTTTTTACGAATTTAGTTTTGGTTTTCCGTCGCTGTTATATATATTTTCCCTTGATTCTGTTAATTATTTTAATCACTGGAGTTGTTAATTTTGTTTTACCACTACCATTTTTTTTCAGTGATAGCCGACCGTGTATGAAAATTATCAGTTTATTTCTTTACCGCCTTGAATTCGATTTTGGTTCTTGTTTGTTATATATACATTTTTTATTTCAGGAATTTAGGTATTATTTTTTTTCTCCGCCACCGTTGGCGAAACGTTATCTTATTAATTGACGTCGCCAATATTAATTTAATCTGTCCTACTTACCCGCGATAACGGAATTAATTTCTTTGCTGAGACCGAGAGATTGGTATATTTTTTTTTGTTTGACGAATCGTTCTGTTGTTTAATTTCCAACTTATAAAATTAAATTTTTTTTGATTATTTATCCGACATAGAAAACACTTGCTTCCGACCTCCGTATTAGAAGTTTTATTTTTTTGTAACTGAATTTATTTTGGTGTCATAATACCGGGACCGCGCATTTCTGACTAATCAGAGACATAAGTCTTAAATACCGGCACCGATTTAAATCTTCTGAAACCCTGGTAGACCGACATCTTCACTGACGCTACTTGGACCGCTTTTACCCATTTAATTCTCTGCGAAGAGGAATATAGGCCTCTATATCACCAGTTACCTAGATTGGCGCTCGAGTAACCCGTTTATACCGCGATAGTCCAACCGCAGTTCACCGCCCGACCCTCTCAGACAACTTTGATAATAACTAACCGTCCACAGAAGGTAAAAGCGTTATAACACATTTTACTTTACCCCATTGGTCAGATTTCATTCAACTGATTGATGATTCAACCAATCACAGGAATATATACTGTGATGTAATTTACTTTAAAACGTTTTTGGGAAGTTGACGCACAGTTTCTTTACTAATTTAGGTGAGTAAAAAAGTAATTATTTATTATTTTAAGAATATCGAGGCCATCTGTCTTGTTAACGTAACAATAGAAGAGAAAATTTTTTTACCGTGGGTGAATTTATCAAATTATTTTTATATTTCTGTAAAGGACTTTTCCTTTAATTAAGGACTTATTTTTAAAATATAATACAGCTGTTCCATCTAGCGCAGCTGTCGAAAGATTATTTAGTACACTAGTGGCCTGATTCTTAGTAAGAAAAGAGGCAAATTATCAGATACAAATTTAGAGTATTTTGTTAAAAGGATCCTTAAATATATAAATTAAAAAAAAATGTAGTTTTTTAGTAGGTATCTTCATAGTATCTTCGATACTTTACATTGGGATTTAGTATCTTACTGAGGTATTATTTTAGAATAGGTATCTTACCTTCAAAAAGATACTTATTTCAGTCTAATATCTTATCTTAAGATGCTTTTGTAGAAGTATCTTCCCACCACTGATGTGTATATAGAACCAACTTTAGAGGTAACTTAAAACGACATGTTGCAAACCAAAGATCTTCTGCTGATTATAAATGTGATCAATGTGATTATATGACGAACCGTAAAGACTGTTTAAAACAGCATAGTATGAAACACACAGGTGCCGGTTTTAAATGTGATCAATGTGATTATATAACAAACCACAGAGGCAATTTGAGATTGCATAGTGCAAAACATAAACCTTCTGCTGATTAAAAATGTGACCAATCTGAATATATGATAAACTGCAAAGACTTTAAAACAGCGTAGTATACAACACACATGCTGGTTTAAAATGTGACAAATGTCATTATATAACAAACTGTAGAAATAATTTAAAATGTCACAGTGTGAACCATAAATGAACTACAAATTATTAGTGTTACAGATGTGATTACGATACTGACCACAATTCTCATTTAAATTAGTATAGGATAAAACATGCAACAGCAGGTTTTAAATGTGACCAATGCTATTGCATAACAAACAGTAGAGGTAATTTAATGTGGCCAGTGGTGGGAAGATACTTCCACAAAAGCATCTTAAGATAAGATAAGATATTAAACTGAAATAAGTATCTTTTTGAAGGTAAGATACCTATTCTAAAACAATACCTCAGTAAGATACTAAATCCCAATGTAAAGTATCGAAGATACTATGAAGATACCTACTAAAAACTACATTTTTTTTAAATTTATAGATTTAAGGATCCTTTCAACAAAATAAAATTCTCTAAATCTGTATCTGATAATTTGCCTCTTTTCTTACTAAGAATCAGGCCACTAGTACTAAATAATCTTTCGACAGCTGCGCTAGATGGAACAGTTCTATTATATTTTAAAAATAAGTCCTTAATTAAAGGAAAAGTCCTTTTCAGAAATATAAAAATAGTTTGATAAATTCACACACGGTAAAAAAATTTTCTCTTCCATTGTCACGTTAACAAGACAGATTGGCCCCCTTATTCTTAAAATAATAAATAATTATTTCTTTACTCACCTAAATTAGTAAAGAAACTGTGCGTCAACTTCCCAAAAACGTTTTAAAGTAAGTTACATCACAGTATATATTCCTGTGATTGGTTGAATCATCAATCAGTTGAATGAAATCTAAAGTAAAATGTGCAGGTATAACCATTGACTTTAACACTAAACTCAATGGTATAACATTGTACTGCTTATTATTTAACTATAGGTACTATATTGAAATCCTTTTGTTAAAATTCGCAAAAAGGTAAATCATCACCGTTTTATATCGTTTTCCTGTAATCTGCTTAATGGCGTTTATTTTTACACTGTAGCCAATTTTTACAGACTTGGAACAAAGTTTTAAAAGGGATGTGAACCCATTATTTTTTTAAGAACTTTAGTTTTTTCCTTTTTTATTTTGTAAGAACGTGAATTTTTTTGCGAACTTTTCCTAATTACAACGTTTTTCTACAATTACATAAGTTTTCAATATTCATATTTTTTATATATAAATATTCATTTTGTGTCCCTAAAAACTAAACACTATTGTAAAGATGGACATAGATAATAAAATATACAACGGGAAATTGAATCATTGCATGACAATATAAGTACATTGCTGGTATTTATTATGGCAGCCTTGCAGCGGCTTTGTTAAAATCTCAAAAATATACATCTTGTAATTTTAATCTCTTTGCGGAATCTGTATTAGATATTCAATTTTATTACAGACCAAAGGTATTACGCACTTCCTACTATAACATGTGTTAACTATTTACCTGATTAAATTGTAGTAGGTATACATTGCTTGTATTATTAAAATTTATAAACGAATATGTTTTCAACATTCGGTACCTTAGAAGTATGATTTATTTGACTCGAACATTACGTGGTGTGCAATACCAACTTGTATTTAGGGCTAATAGCTAATACCTACTTATTTAATGTACCTACCTACGCATGAATTAACTTCTGCAAATTAGTGCAAAAAGATCCATGCCCTTTTAAGAATTCTTAAGCCGGCGATAGCAAGTGTCGGCATTTTTGTAGAGGAACTAAAAAGCAATAAACAAATTTTTAAAACTTGATTTGCAAATTACAAAAGATTTTAGATATTCCGTCAAATACTGCAATAAACAAAAACACGTGGATGAAGTAGAATCTAGGTAGAATAAATGCTACTTTAATTGAAGATTATATAACGTGGATTATTTCATTCAAGGATTGTAAATAAAAAATAAAAATAAGGAAGAATACCGTGACACTTCCTTACATTATTTATTCAACCTGTATAAATGTACAAGCAAAGTAAGCTTAATGCAGCGGGTGACAGTACAGCGAAATAAACGTACGATGTTCACTAAAATTTTAAATCAATACATTTCAGTTTTCAAACATTTTTTCTTTAATGGTATCTTTAAAAATTCAATAAGATACATAAAAAAGTATTGAAAGTGAGATATCGATACAATTTCAAAAATGTATCTTATTCCTAGCTATTATCATAAAAAACTATCTCGATACCGTATCGAGATACTTTAAAGTAAGATACTTCCCACCTCTGAATGTGGCATAGTACAAACCATAAATCAACAGCTGATTAATGTGAACAATGTGATTATGAGAGGTAGATGAAGTGCATAGTGTAAAACACAAATCAATTAAGGATTATTAATGTGAGAAATGTAAGAATGTAGCAAATTGGAGTAAGAGTTTAAAACTGCATAGGACAAACCATACATGAACCGCATTTAAACTATAATATTAAATGTTTTATGGTTGCAAAAACTTTATTTAAATATATCTAATATTACGATACCAGTTAATTAGAATAAGTTAATTTAGATATTGTACTTTCACTAATATTTAACTATTTTTTAAATTATTTTATACATATATCTTACTTATTACAAGAAAGTTTTTCGATTTGCTTGATAAATTTGTATATTTACACAGACAGTGCCAAACACATGTAATATATGATCAAGCCAAATTGGACTTCCCATAGGTAAACCAATTCTTTGTAAATACATACTATGCTAATTTTAGCCAATTAGGGGTAATTTAGGTCAAATTTTTGAATCAAATGTTTTTTATAAGATAGTATTAAGGGTCTTATTTATAATATGAAAGCGAATGAAATGGCGCTTTATAATAAAATGCATGCTGGGCACGCATAGTGATTTATTTGGTGTCGTTAGAGTTTAATGCCTTTGACCAATGGGGTCTTTCTTTAATAAAACGAATCGGTACAAAATTTGAGGAGATATAGGATTACTGGAATACATACAGGACAGGTTCTTTGATATTCTTACTGACCAGGTCAAAAATTTAATTACAGACTTTTGGTTACTCAGGACCACTAAGTGTCAAGCAACGTTTCTTAATTAAAACCAAACTGGAGGCTCATTATTAAAATACTCTGCTTTTGGGTTATAAATGTATACCAAATATAAATAGAAAAATATTCTTCTTTTTAAAAAAACCCAAAAGCTAAGTACTTTACTTATGCATAATAAGGGTGAAAGTTTACATATTCATATTTCAGGAGACTCATTAAATTAAGTCTAACAGGATAGATGGTTTATTCTAATAGGGATTTAACTTTCATCCGAAAAAGGTTTACCTTCACGCTGTAAATATACTGCAGGGTTTCTTTCATATATATTAATGAAGATCAACTGTCAGACGTAGTTGAATTTGGCTTAGAATGTTTTTCAATATTAATATATTTAAGTATCATGATTTTGAAAAATTATCTTTCCGTGAATATTATTTTGTTATTGCAGTTTAGTTAAAGGGAAATGGATTTGTTCTTGAGAATTCAATTTTATCATTGCTGTAAAAGGTTTTAAGAAACGTAATTACATTGCGTGTTTTTGTCGGGGGAATTGCTTTTAAGAGTTGCCATCATATAGGATTATCGTGCTTGATATTGTGAACGTTGTAACTCAGGTAAGTGATTCTACGTATTTAGTAGTCTACCGATTCGTTTATAAGTAAAATTGTTAATGTAAGAGTTATTGAAAATTTAGTTGAGCTGTTTGAAGTATGTTATAACCAAACGAACGTTATCTTGATTAGGTAATCGGGATTTAGTTGACACGTGTTGATTTGGAATATATTTTTCTCGTGAGAAATGTCTAGTTTGGATTTTAGTATGAAAATTTTTATCGGTAGTGATTAGAGTAGAGATGACGCGAGGAAGTAGGGTAAAGATTTACTTTATGACTGTTAGTCCTGGGGAGTCGATTCAGAGAGTTGCTTGTAAGAGCTTGGGTTTGGTGATGTAGCATACTGTGCGTATTGAACACCTACTAGTTACTCGTGAAAAAGTTAGCTTTTCACTGCTTGTGAACTCTAGATAGAATTTAATCATCCCGGGGTCATTCTCGTGTCCATCGAGAAAGGAAGCGTTTTATCTTTAGTGCTCCCGATTGCTTGGATTAGTTTGCGCTTCTAGAGGATTTAAATACATAAAGATATAGTACTTTGGTGTTTTGCGTTTGGAAGATCTTGCGCGAACAGTTAATCATTATAGTACACGCACAGTTCTGTAAAAATAGATTGCTTATGTATAAAATTTGCTGAAGTATTTTGAGTATATAACGAAGAGTTACCAGTAAATAAGTAGTGAATTGGCGTTATTAAAACCAGGTGGTGCAGTTAATAAAAGGATACCTGGACTAAATATGTTTTTACTGTTTATCTGCAAATGTAAATTTAAATAGTTAATTTGCCTGACGTAACAGAGTTTTCATTCAATGCTGGCGTTCGTTTATAAAAGAAGAATTGAAGATTCTATCTGTTTATTGTTCCCGATCAGTTAAAAGGACCATTTAACGAGGGTAATCTCTTTTCCGTGTGCTGTATCTGTGATTTGGAAAGAAATGTGTTGGAAGTAGATATTAAAATGAAACGATATTGTAAGCGAGATGCACTGTTTATGCAAATAAGAAGTAGGTAGACAAAGGTACCGGTGTAAGCCTCGCTTATTACTCTACTGAGAACGGGGTTGCCAATGAGATTCTGGAGTATAAGGCTTTAAACGGCTTTAGTAATAACGGAAGTGGGGATAAAACTGATTACTTCTTAATTTAATTTAGTAAATATCTAGCTAATCTTTACTAAAATAAAATTAGATTTCGTTGTTGGCTTTTTCATATACATTTCCTAACTACTACGCAGGCTTACATTTGTGTTTTCAGGTTTCATGCATTTCTTTGACATCTTAAACAATTTTTAAGAACTACTATCAATTACTGAAGAAGATACTGTAATTGTTATCCAATTGTTTAAATATGCAAACAATTAATAAAAAATACACGATTAATTCCCAAAAGATATGTATCTTAATTATGAGTGATATTAATATTAATAGTAATTATATTCATTACGGGAAGCCCCAAAAAATTACAATAATTATAAACGAGAAGGTGTACGTGTATACATTCAAAACTTAACACATTAGTATAGATAAAAGGTAAGAATATTACTGATTACTGTTAAATATGCAATAACCAAGTCAAAAACTTAAAGATAGTACGAGGGTTGCTATTGTAAGTTGTAAGTGTTGCCAGGCGACATGTAACGTTTCTATTGGAAACCTGACATTGTTGATCATAATCTTATTTTGAACATTTTGTCATTTGTGCCCTATTTGTGTTGTTTACAATCACTTGAAAAATTCATCTCGGGCAAATAATGGAATTAACTCGTGAACATTTTAGTGTGATTATTTTTCATAACTTCCGACGTGGATTATCAAGACAAGAGTGTACCGATGAACTTAAATCTTTATACGGCGATAAAGCACCATCCTATAGCATTGTAAAACACTAGTATAACGAATTCAATCGTGGCCGAAGTTCGCTCTAGGACGAATTCCGTGAAGGTCTTACAAACCGGTTGTTGTGCCAGGAAACATTGATGCTGTGCGTGAACTGATAAATCAAGAACGTCATGTGACATACCGTGAGATTGAGGCAGCCTTGGGCATTAGTATGACAAACATAAATAAGATATTGCACGATCATTTGGCCGTAAAAGAATTTGTACGCGTTGGATCACGCATAATCTCACAAATGCTAAAAAGGAAGGCTTGTGTCGATTGGTGCCAGGAAACGTTGAAAAAATACGTTCAAGGTGCATCAAAGACTATAACATCTACACAGGTGACGAAACATGGATCTATGTATATGAGCCCGAAACAAAACAGCAATCTACTGTATGGGTCTTCCACGATGAGCAAAATCCAACAAAAGCTGTTTGCGGAAGAAGCACATCGAAGCATATGGACGGTAAATTCTGAACGGTACACGACCATTTGTTTATCAGATGTCTTCGGAGAAATTCGGAAATAGTCTAAGCTCTCACAAATCAGCTCAAAGTAATTTTTGGCACGCCAAAACATCGAATTGGTGGGTTATCCGCCGTACTGCCCTGATTTGGAACCGAATGACTTTTTCTTATTCCCGCACATCAAAAACAAATTACGTGGTCAACGGTTTTCGACACCCGAAGAAGCGGCTGATGCATTCAAAACGCATGTTTTGGAGTTACCTCAATCGGAATGGAAAAGGTGCTTCGAAAATTGGTTCAAACGCATGCATTTCATGACATGACAACAACTGGGGACTAGATTATTACTGAAACTCGGAAAGGCGCGCACCGTTAGGTGCGCGCTTTTAGACGCCGAGTTATTAGGCGTGAGCTCTTTTAGGCGAGCGAACTTTTAGGCGCCGGAACATTAGGCGCGGGTACAATTAGGCGCCATGTGGATGCGTTTCAGAAAGGTGTGGACATGAAATGGAAAAATATTAGCAGTTTTTCAATAGTTTTATTTAGTTCGAAATGTATGTATGTATGTATGTATGTATGATAAAGGTTTTAATATAAAAACTAAGACATATAACCCACAAACTGCATTCTTTATTGGGAAAACTAAAAAAGCATGGAATTATTTACGTTTACCATTATTTAAGGGTCCATTTTTACAGTATATTTTATTGCATATCTGTATACCACCATGCGGTTTGCAGAGTTCAGTTTTTTTGCAACGTACCTACATTCTTTTTAGAAACCTTGAAAGTGTTCTTGAAATGTCTAATCATCTGGTAATTTAATCAATGAATGAAATATGCCATCCAGATTTAAAAGAAAACCATTGCTTAAACCTTGTCGTTTTATAACCTTTAATCCCTTTGATTTCATACCCTCATTAAGGGGGTTGAATAAAAAATTTAATCCGCCAGCTTGGAGCATATACGTGCCTATACATAACTCATACTCCTGCTCGATAATTACCAAACTGCATTTCATAGGTAATGTTAGAATCATTCAAGTAGCGCCTAACTGTACCCGCGCCTAATGTTCCGACGCCTAAAAGTTCGCGCGCCTAAAAGAGCTCGCGCCTAATGACTCTGCGTCTAAAAGCGCGCGCCTAACGGTGTGCGCCTAAAGAGGCGCGCCTAAACGTCCTAGACCGCTGAAACTAGCCAAGAATAATGAAACTTGCCGGGAATAATTATTACATACCTGTGGTGAGGGTTGCATAACTATCATGAACCTCGTAATTATTTAATATAATCACAATTAATCAAATTGTGTTGTTATTCGATATTCTTTCTGTATATATATATATATATATATATATATATATATATATATATATATATATATATATATATACAGGGTGACAGAAAAAAGTGCCATGCATAGTGCCACGCGATAGAGGACACTAAAATAAGAAAAAAAGTTTCTGTGAACTTAGGTCCGCAACCCCTTCGTTTAAAAGATATAGGGTGTTGAAGTTTAATTATTTTCTGTTTTTTTTAATATATTTTTACAATGATGTAATAAGCGGACGAAATTTTGTATACAGAGGTTTTTTATCACGCAAAATTCAAATATGACCTTAGTTCTTTTATTACTGATAGAGGGCGCCACATTACAGGTTTCCATCTTGTTTGAATCGATCCTAACTTTTTTGCCTTACACTGTATGTCATTTTCGACTGGAAAAATTTGTTTTCTCATCTTTTCTGCTTATTGAAGTCGCTAGGACCAAAGGTTTACGAGAAAAATGCATCCGATGCATGTAAATGATCCAAAAGCGCCAACGCAACAATGAAGGGCAGTGATTAAAAAAAACATTAAATTTTTAGCAGATGTTCAAATTGTTGTCCTTGTACTTGAATACATTTTTCAATTCTTCTTCCTAAGGATTGACGGCATCTTTGAAATATTCCTAGGTTATTACGGAATCTATCTGCGGATTCCATAGTTCGTATCCATAGTTGCTCTTCATTATGTATTTCTACAGAATAAACATCATTTTTCATGAATCCCCAAAATGAAAAATCGAGGGGATTAAGGCCGGGACTACGAGCTGGCCAGGGTACAGGTTCCCTTCGACCAATCCACGTATTTCCAAATCTCCTATCCAAAAATTCCCTTGCCAATCGAGAAAAGTGAGCTGGTGCACCATCATGCATGTAACGCATTCTACCAATAATAGCCAATGGAACATCCTCTAATAACGTACTTAGTTCATTCTCCAAGAAATTTCAATACAGCTCACCTGTCAATCGATTGGGCCAATTAAGTAACTGTCAATTATATCTCCCCACACATTAACAGAAAACCCATATTGGTGACTTCTAATTACGGTTTTGCAAACAAGTTACTTTGGCGCTTTTGGATAATTTGCATGTATCGGTTGCATTTTTCTCGTAAACCGTTGGTCCTAGCGACTTCAATAAGATATACCTTTCTGAAGCAGAAAAGATTGGAAAACAAATTCTCCCAGTCGAAAATGACATACAGTGTAAGGCAAAAAAGTTAGGACCGATTCAAACAAGATGGAAACCTGTATGTGGCGCCCTCTATCAGTAATAAAAGAACTAAGGTCATATTTGAATTCTGCGTGATAAAAAGCCCCTGTATACAAAATTTCGTCCGCTTATTACATCATTGTAAGAAGATATTAAGAAAAAACCAAAAAAATAATTAAACTTCAACACCCTATATCTTTTAAACGAAGGCGTTGCGGATCTAAGTTCATAGGAACTTTTTTCTTATTTTAGTGTCCTCTATCGCGTGGCACTATGCATGGCACTTTTTTCTATGTCACCCTATATATATATATATATATATATATATATATATATATATATATATATATAATATAAATCTTGCAGGAAGGCTTCGCTCTCCATCAGTTAACCAACGTTCGGCTCCAATGAACCCCTTCCTTGCGCTGTTTGTAATACACAATTTTGTTTAAATATATCTAGACGTTGGTCGAGCAACTTAAGGGTAGGGTGGTTATTCGCCAGAGAAGTCAATCTTTCAGTTTTAAGATAATTTGTAGGAATGTTAAAATTGATTAATTTAAGTAAATAAGGATAGTGGATCAGGCCATTGATTAACTTGAAAAAAATATGAGATCGTGAATCTGACGTCTAGCAATTAATGTATTGCCGCAGATTTATGATAAAATAATTAAATATTAACGCTTATCATTAGAAGATCCTATTTTATAAGCGGAAAATCTAAGAAATGTGTGCTGAATTTTTTCTAAAACATTTGCTAAAGTTGAGTTCAATTTGGACCAATAATATAGAGTTTACGTCGGTTTAGAATTAAATACAGTCTTATATTGACCTAATTGGGTTAAATATTTGTATATGATCCGCAAATAAGAAGAATTTAGAGAATTGAAATACATTCTTTGTCAAGTCAGCATAAATGGCATCAAGCTGTATATTACTTTCACAAGTGTTACGGGCAAGACACTCACTAGAACACCATCCCGTAAAGGTAAAGTGAATGTTACTGACGTAGCTCAGTGGTATGGGCGAGGCTCTTACTCGTTACTCCAGAAGAGCACCCGACACAACTCAAAGTCAAAATCAGGAAAAATATGTCACAAAGGCGCCACCTGTTAAATAGACAGCGGGAAAAACGTCATGCACTGGATCTTAAAATGATGACCTAACAGGAAACCATAATGTTCACACGAAGAGGAAACACTCACCTTTACCTGGAAATTCTTGTTCAAGCATACCTACGCAAAGCTCACTTACATTTAAATATAAATTTAAAATTCATTTAAAATCCGCAAAAATTGCAATAACTAAACTCAAAATTTATTGTCTTTTTGTTGTAAACTTAAACGTAAAATTACTTGCTCAATTAACAAAAAAAAATAAATAACTGGTCAACACGGTCATTAATTATTCTATTTAAAATGAATATCTGTTACAACAAAAATATACAAAACGTGATACAATATTTAAAAGTTGCTATAATTTAGCAAACGTCGCTTAAAATTCATCAAAACGAATCACCAAAACTTACCTTACATTTTTAAACGTTACTAGCTTTAATTCCGGTAAATTCGTCGAACTATTATCAACGTGCTTGGTGAAGGTAAAATAAATGCCCAAAATAATTTACACTACAAATATTCATATTTCAATCACACGACAGCATTACAAAATGTATACAAAGGTCAAGTAAAATCAAGAAATATTTATCTGGTCGCAGGGCTTAAAGAAAAGTAATTCCACAACACAAAAAAATACCTAACACAAAAAAACAATAAAGCTGCGTCACCTATTCAGGAGGTGTCGATAATGTCAAGAAGAAGTAATATAAATTACTTCTTCTTGCGTAAGTATCACCAACACACACTCACGCGTGCACGCGCACGCACACGCACACGCACACGCACACGCACACACACACACACACACACACACACACTATATATATATATATATATATATATATATATATATATATATATATATATATATGATTGGCTTCGCGTTGATTTTCATAAAATCATTTATACAAAAGTTATATGGTTCCAATACGTGCACAACTTAAAAATATTTTACACCTACAGGGTGATTCGTAAAAGTAGAGCGGGTATCCACTTTTTTATTTTAAATGGAACACCCTGTATATAATTACATTTTTGGATAGTCTAATGAATAAGCTTTTCAACGATGTATACATTTGTACATATAAAATGCAACGTTGCCAAGTTATTTAACAAAAATGTATTTTTTCCTGAATGTAAGGTTAGCAATAAAAATTAATTCTTGGGTTACTATGTAGGTTGAGACCAAATTAGTTTAGGGATATAATTAAGCTAGGTATATGCTTTGAAAAGATGTAAACGTTTTATTGATATATTGAATATAGGAGAAAAAGCTCCGTGTGAAACTTTAGCATGTTCAACGTACATCAATTATCTTATTTCAAATGGAACACCCTGTATATTTTGATATGGGTGAATAGTACTCTTAAAGACCTAACTTTTATCTAAATACATTGACAACGCTAAAATTTATAATTTTTAAAATATTTCCATTTTTTTAATTTTTCTATGATTATTTTATAACATAACGATTTAATAGAGTGCCATGATTTAAAAACAATAAAACAAAATTTTAATATGTCAGTTAGGTGTATTTTAACTTGATTTCTTTCAAACCTACTTTTTCACTACATTTGTATTTAGAAGAAACTCTAAATTTAAAAATTAAAAATACGAAGAACGAATTAATTCAAATGATTTTGAAAATAGATTAAATTACTATCGTTGGGAATTGCAACTACCACATATTTTTTTTAATAGAGTTATGGTGACAGACGAATCTACTTTTCATAACAATTATTTTGTAAATAGACGCCATGGAAAATCCACATATAATTAGATGCGGAAACAATCAGCATCGATGGAGTCTCAACGTTTGGACTGGTATTATTAGCAACAGATTATTAGGACCCTATTTTTGGAAAACAATTTAAATGCAGTACATTATTTAAATTTATTGCGAACCAACGTGCTACCATGGATTGAAGAGAACATCCCATTCGCTAATGAGGAAATATGGTTCCAACAAGGTGGCTAGCTGCAACACCCGATCTGACTTTCATGGACTATTTATGGGGCTACATTAAAAATGAAGTTTATAGAACACCGCCTACTACTGCAGAAAATATGAGGGAAAGAATTCAACAAGTGTTTTGTAATGTAACCCAACAAATGTTGCATAATTTTAAACGTTCCTACAGACAACGATTGAATCAGTGCATTGAGAAAAGAGGAGGCTTGTTTGAACCTTATTTATAATTTTTTTAAGTGCACATTTGCATATGTTTGACTTACATACTTCTTGTTCTTGTTAATTGTTTGTTTATTATTTCAATATTACATTGTTTAGTTTATTGTTAAAAATATTTAATAAAATTAATTATTACTATTACTAATCTGATATTGACTTGAAATCATGGCACTCTATTAAATCGTTACGTTATAAAATAATTATAGAAAAATTAAAAAAATGGAAATTTTTTAAAAACTATAAATTTTAGCTGTATCAATTTATTTAGATAAAATTTAGGTTTTTAAGAGTACTATTCGCCCATATCAAAATATGAAATTAGAGAATTGATGTACGTTAAAGTTTCACACGGAGCCTTCTCTCCCCTATTCAATATATCAATAAAACGTTTACATCTTTTGAAAGCCTATACCTAGCTTAATTGTATCCCTGAACTAAGTTGTCTCAACTTAGATAATAAACTAAGAATTAATTTTTATTGTTAACCTTACATTCAGGAAAAAAATACATTTTTGTAAAATAACTTGGCAACGTTGCACTTTATATGTACAAATGTAAACATCGCTGAAAAGCTTATTCATTAGGCTATCCAAAAATGTAATGATCTACAGGGTGTTCTATTTAAAATAAAAAAGTTGATCCCCCTGATTTTAATGAAAAATCTGCAGCGAAGGCACAATCTTCCATCGGGTGACGCTTTGGACACCCGGTATATATATATATATATATATATATATATATATATATATATATATATATATATATATAATATATATTGAAATGATATGTTTAAGTGTTAAATATGATATTAGTAATATAATTTCATAATAACACATAACTGAGTACATAGGTGGTTATTCAGCATATTGTGAGCTATATGATTCAAGTTTTATAGTTATTGCGTTCTAATCATGGGTGTACAAGAGAATTTTCGCATTAGTAGTTTCCGATCACATTTGGAAGATACAAATTATGTATTTTCTTTAATATCGTTCATCATTTCCATTTTTAAAGAGGAAATCCTGTAGGTAGCATGATCTGCTTCAGTATGATTGTATGATTAAAGTTAACGATGAAGACATTGTTAGAAAGATTCATATAATTTATGAAATTATGGAAGATGATACTGAACAATTATGATAAAAATAAATTACAGTGGTGTTAAGTGTAATAACATTAATTAGCATTGTTGGTGCAAATTAACTAAATGTGATGGGAAGATAGGTTATGGCTATTTTGAACTCCGTCAGTGAGATAGTATTTTACATTTTTGACTATGTTGAAGTTAAAATTAGTATAAGTATTAGTATGTTTTTCGGGCCGTAGAATCCAATTATGGCCATAGTTTTCAATAGGTATTCAATTAAATCAATTTCGTTTAAAAACTTCTTCAGGGTTTAAAACTGACTAGTATTACAACTTTAACTTTACAAACAAATTTTAACAGATTAATTTGTCACCTTAATATTATCGTATATATATATATATATATATATATATATATATATATATATATATATATATATATATATATATATATATATATATATATATATATATATATTGTCAGGTATTTTGAACATCCTGTATACGTATTGCGTAATTTTGTTTGTAATTCTATTCACTTAGTTAGATTCCGTATGCATATTTTTTTGTGTGAGAGCTTGCTGTAGATAATGAATGTTTTGCTTGTATGGGTCACGCTGTATGTAAAGGAATGTAATGTGCATTAAGGAATTAATTATGATAGGATCACGATTTTCTAGCGATTTACCGTCAAAATTTTGTTGTCAAGTTGAGTTTTATGAATAAATTTGTTTAACGTGTGTAGCGACCTTTAGGGAAGGTGTATGGCGAGCTTTATTTTTTTGTTTGTGAATTATTACTCCGTAATTTAGATTTTTTCCTTATTATTCCCCGTTTATTGAATGTTGAGTAGCGTATTATTTGTAAATAGTTGTATATAAGTGTAAATAGGGTGTATTTCGTTTGATTTCCTTAAAAAATTAAGTAATTTAAAGAAATAGTGTAGATTTAAATGTATATGATGTCATGCTGGCGACAGGAAGACGAGTAATTATAGTGGTTCAGATTAATATTGAGTATGTTGGTTTTAAGTCGTAGAGATAGAATGTGGGACTAATTGCTTGTACTTAAATGAAAATATAGAGATATTTTGCACGTTAAGTCTGCTGACGTTTGAGATTTTGAAAACTATCGAGTCCTTACGGATGAAAACGAAGTTTGGGTGTAGGGGTATCGAATCTTCTCCTTCCGTTTTTTAATTGGTGGAACTAAATTAAAAGAGATTTTTTTGTGAGTGGTGGGATTCAAAATCCAAGATGGATTTTTGGATATAATTTGCTTGATTCTGAAACTGATCGCGCTCTCGACTAGTAGTACGGTGACGCTTGTTGTTACGCTTTAAGGGATGGTTTAGAACGTTGATATATTGGTGTTTGGTGTTTAACGAACATACTTTTGTGTTGTAAAGGTAGTTTAGCTACTTATGAAGAAAACCTGTGAAGGGATTTTAAGTAAAACTGTTCAACCACCAAAGGATTAGACCTAGTGCCGATTTCGATTTTACGTGCTTCTGTGAACTCTTTGGTTTATCTCGCTTCTGCGGATTTAAAAAAAAATTAACGTTCTTGAAGTGCCACTTAATTGCCGTACAAAGCGTGTTGGAATATAAAGAAACTTTCGCAGTATATTAAAATTATAGTTATTTAAATAAAGTTATTAACCTTTTGGATTATTAGTGTGAATAAAACTATTTAAAACTGTTCAACCA
Organism: Vesta saturnalis; assembly: GCA_036346205.1. NCBI lineage: Eukaryota > Metazoa > Arthropoda > Insecta > Coleoptera > Lampyridae > Vesta > Vesta saturnalis. The sequence continues at coordinate 520,354 of JARFJB010001008.1, read as the reverse complement.
CCAAAGGATTAGACCTAGTGCCGATTTCGATTTTACGTGCTTCTGTGAACTCTTTGGTTTATCTCGCTTCTGCGGATTTAAAAAAAAAATTAACGTTCTTGAAGTGCCACTTAATTGCCGTACAAAGCGTGTTGGAATATAAAGAAACTTTCGCAGTATATTAAAATTATATTTAAAGGTTTGAAGTTATTTTTCTTGAACTGTACAAATTGCTAATATTTTCCAATGTATTAACGTACGTAAAACAAATATATGTTTTTTACCTGCAACGATTTAGTAATTTCTTACATTTATGCAATGTTTATGAAATGGAACAAACTTTGAACTGGTAACCGTGATAGCTTAATACATTGGAAAATATTAAAATTATAGTTATTTAAATAAAGTTATTAACCTTTTGGATTATTAGTGTGAATAAAACTATTTAAAACTGTTCAACCACCAAAGGATTAGACCTAGTGCCGATTTCGATTTTACGTGCTTCTGTGAACTCTTTGGTTTATCTCGCTTCTGCGGATTTAAAAAAAAAATTAACGTTCTTGAAGTGCCACTTAATTGCCGTACAAAGCGTGTTGGAATATAAAGAAACTTTCGCAGTATATTAAAATTATAGTTATTTAAATAAAGTTATTAACCTTTTGGATTATTAGTGTGAATAAAACTATTTAAAACTGTTCAACCACCAAAGATTAGACCTAGTGCGAATTTATTTTACGTGCTTTGAAAGAAGTTTTTAATTACCAGTAACATTTTACGAGATTCAATCAAGGAATTAACGTTCTGTGAATATGTCCATTTCATTATCATTTGTACAAAGATTCATTGTTGAATATAACCGATCACCTGGTTCGTTTCAATTGTTGTAACACAAATGTTAATCTAGACATTAAGTAATATGAATTTGATTTTTCTTGAACTAGTTCAAGATTTCTATATGTTTTCAATGTATTTATCGTAAACAAATATGAAGTGTGTTTTTACTGCAACGATTTAGTATTTTTACATTTATGCAATGTTTATGAAATGGAACAAACTTTGAACTGGTAACCGTGATAGCTTTTAATATTTGGAAAATATTACAATTTAGTTATTTAAATAAAGTTATTATACTTTTGATTATTGAGTGTGAATAAAACTATTTAAAACTGTTCAACCACCAAAGGATTAGACCTAGTGCCGATTTCGATTTTACGTGCTTCTGTGAACTCTTTGGTTTATCTAGCTTCTGCGCATTTAAAAAAAAATTAACGTTCTTGAAGTGCCACTTAATTGCCGTACAAAGCGTGTTGGAATATAAAGAAACTTTCGCAGTATATTAAAATTATAGTTATTTAAATAAAGTTATTAACCTTTTGGATTATTAGTGTGAATAAAACTATTTAAAAGATAAAAGTTAACAAGCAAGTTGAGCGCACAAATTATTTATTTTGAAAGAAGTTTTTAATTAACGCAGTAACATTTTAACGAGATTCAATCAAGGAATTGTTTGTGTACAAAAGAATATTAGTCAACATTTTCATTCATCATTTGTCAGAGCAGGAAGATTCCATTTCCGTTATAGCTGTAACCGATCACCTGGTTCGTTTTCAATTGTTGTAACACAGGAGAGGTGTTAATCTAGACATTAAGGTAATATAATATTGTGTTTCTTTTTTCTTGAATATTCTCAAGATTTCTTGTGTGTTTTGAATTATTTTTTTTGTTAACGAAGGTTTGAAGGCGGTGTCGTTTTTTTTTTAAATTAAGTTGTTTTTAATTTAGTTATTGAAATTAATCATAATTCTGACGTTCCGCCTTCACACTTTTTTTTATATTTTTAGTAGTAAAGGGCAATTGACCCTGAAGTAGTGTGGTTACATATTCCACAATAAATATATAGATTAAGCGATTTAGAACGGCGTTAAGCAGGATTCTGGCCAGCCATTCTGTCGCCTTTTAAGCATTTGTATTTTTTTTGTTTATACGCATTATCGTACGTTTACCTTTATAATATTTTCTTTATTTTTTTATTTTTATTATAGCTTTGTTAAGTTTTATAAATGTGTTTTAATTCTGTGGAAACCCTTTTGTGTTACATAAAAGTTTTTTTGCGAATTGCAAGTTTACCGGTAGTTTGAGTTTAAGTTTTAACGTAACGAAGTGACAGTTTTTTTCTTGTATTGAGTAATAGCGTTAATGATATTTAGTGTTTTGATTTTTTTTTGTCGAGTATTAATTCGTTTAGAGTGCCTTCAACAAAGGTGATTTTTTTTTGTTTTGTTTTGATTATTATTCAATGCCTAGTTATTTACACTGAGGTGTAGTAACGTAACTTTATTGAGTGTTCATCACGCTTTTATTTGACAGGCGTGTAGTGCTATTTTGAAGCCCTATTTCAGGTGGTTTGCTGAGTTGCTGTCCAGCACACCTGGGATTGATTGCGGATAGGTAAGCGTATGTTTCTTGTATGTTTAGACACGCTATGTACTCGTAATTTTGGCTTAATTACTCATCGTAAAACTTAATTTTGTGTTCTTTTGTTTTCTAATTTGAACTTTATTTTCATGATAAGGCAAATAGCGCAGACGGGTAACTTTGGGCAATGCGTTACTATCATAGTAAAGCACTGGCTGGTTTAATCGCTTTCTTAAATACGCGTGTTCGATTAAATTTATACATTGTATTGATTTCTTATGTTTGTACAAGCTGATTTAATGTTTTGACAGGTCCCATGTAAACATGAGAGGTAACATAAGCAACTTTAACTAGAAAGGAAATTGATGGGTAGGCAACTTGTGTTGCGTGTTGACCATAACCTTTGAAATTAGCATTTTGTTCCACGTGTAAGTACAGTATAGTTTTGGTTTATTTTATCTGATTAATTATAATAAATACCGGTTAGCGTAGAGAAATGTGTTCCAGACTTCGACAACATTAAAAAATTAATTTAATATAATATTTCAGCATAAAATTAAAAGAAATTAAATTAAATATTTTACTCGGAATTAAGTACTATTTTAAATAAATTTGGTTGATTTATTTTCATTACTTCTAATTTACATTAGTTGAATTAACAATTAAAGTGCACATTAAGTAAAATTTATTACTTCAAAGTCATTACGATCTTTTCTAAATTTACGAAAACAAAACTTCACATCATTTAATTGTATGTCTCCCAAAAGTATTTGTAACCCATCGTACTAAAATCATTAGGTTTGTCGCATAGTATTGTAATATATTTCTACTCATTTATCTAATACAATTAGTTCATCAATATGTGAAATTTGTATTAAAACACGAATTCATTATGTGTGTAAAATGAATATTCAAAGTTCATATTCAAACCGGATGCTTTATTATAAATTTGTTTCGGGTCACTAAGTATCTATGTATGCACGTATGTACAATGTGTTTTTTTAAATAAAATTATTGCACAGTTATGCATTTACGATATATATTTATATATTCATAAAATGTTAACTGAAAATTTGTGATTTTGATTTTATATAATAGCACTATAAACATTTTTGATTTAACTTGTTTTAATTATTACGAAAAATATGACTAGTCCTAACTCTATAAGTAAAGAAATTATTCTTGTCAATTGTGTTAAACCTATCTTATCAGTTAATGCAGAAAATTAAAAGAATCGACTCGATATTAAATCACATTAGAGCATATAGTAATTTAATGTTTTGTTCAACGCGTTTCACTGGTTGCATAAGTTCTCGCGTTCCCCCCTTCCGTCTGTGTTACCCATTTGCGCGCCTATAAACTACTGGTACGTCCCCTCTCGTCTTACTCTATCTCTGTGCATGTGAGGTACCGTCTCCTCGTGTTATATAAGTGTTAACGTTATTTAGTTTAATGAGATTTTGCGTTAATGTTAGCTAAATATCTTTTACGAGGAAAACCGCAATTTTTTATTGTTTTGAGTGGATACGGTGCTATAAATATCTACTCGAACAAGACCAGGCGTTACCTACGCAGTTAATATCGTGTCAAGAAATATGGAACATCCAACATGCAAAAGAAAGGGAATTTTTAGGTACTTGCAAGGAACATTAAAATATCAAGCCGAAAAAGAGACGTGCTATAATAGAAGCATTTATCGATTCCGACTATGCTGCAAAAGAAGAAACAAAAAAGTGCTTCAAGAAATGTAAATCATGTATACAGCTGGACCAATATCATGTGTTACCCAAAAACAAAGTATAGTAACATTAAGCAGTGGAGAAAGTGAATATATCGCAGCAAGCGATTGTATAAAAATGTATCGTTCTTAAAGTTATTATACAAAGAATTAACCAATAAAAATTTATTTAACTACTTATGTGATAAATCGTCATTATTCACTCGATTCCTTTAATAAGAAGTAATTCTTCTCCCCTTAGGTAAATAATGATAAAAAAAGCATCTACGTAAATAATGAAAAATTTTCGATATGTTTAATGAAATAAACAGAAACATTATTAAACTAGTCTACCAGTAGACGTTGTCCTGCAATTGAAGTGTCTGTCCTAACCAATAAAATAGGTTTTGTGCAGTAACTAATGTCGCCTAAATAACATATATTCTGAATATGAACTTAATCGGCCATAAATAGAAATCATTCAAATGTTTGGCCACCGACGCCTCCTGTTGGGATGGTCAATATTCATAAACACAATGGTGAGCAAGACCGACCTACGTTCCACATATGAGGCGATCGGTCAAACGGTGTGGTAACACACACACACACACACACACACACACACACCACACGCACGCATGCTCGCTCGCATACACGCGCGCCCACTAGTCCACACACGATCACACACGCAAACAAACGCAAGAACACGCACACACACGCAAACACGCGCAAACACACGCAAGCACACGCGTGCAAACACACGCTCACACATGCGTACACACGCGCACACACACGCACACACACACACACACACACACATATATATATATATATATATATATATATATATATATATAATTGTCATGTACTGGCTCTCATAATTGGGGATAGAGTTCAATTTATATTTGTTGGTAAATAAAATAAATTGTAATTTAATCTTTGATATGATAAATAAATTTTTATGTGCACCGGACTAGCTCAACATCTCAAACTTGGCGATAGGGTTCATTTAGCTTCTACGGTTATTTGTTGGCAAAATAAAATAATTTAAACTTTGATATGAACTTAATTGCCTTTAAAGGTAAAGGTGAAATCATGAAATGTTCTTTATTATATAAATTCCAAATTATAATAAATGGATGGTATGTGAAACAGACCTTAGTTAAACCTGCACAATAACGCATGCGTAGCGTCTTAACTGAATTAAATTGCAGCCTGTCAAAAATGTCAAATAGAAAATCTTAAATAGGTGAGTTTGATTATTTTATAATTGAAATTGAAATGTTGATAAAATACTAAAGGTTCATTTACTTTACGGATGTTTATACCGTTGTTGCACAAACATATACACATATAAATGATTACACAAATGCAGGAAATTACACAAATAATGGAAACAATTTAAGGGTTATGATAATATATAAACTCACTCAGATGTGTATCTGCATACTCCCAAAAGATGTTCTCATTTGGATGATAGACTTCTTCCCATATGTGGCTGATGATACTGGTCCGTTGTTCAAAGTAGTGCTGCATATGTTTCCATTCTTCAACCAATGTACACTTTGTTGAAGGACGACTTTTCTTTGTGGTAATTGTGAAGTTACGTATAATTTGCTTAAATAACTTCAACTAAGCACTGTGTTTTAACTTGTATTTTATTTAAATGTTGTTTTAAATGTTTATAAAATTTACGATTTAAAATTTTTATTTTAGGTTCGTTTAACTTTAATTCAAATTCACTTTTGTTTTAGATCCCGCTATGGAATATCGTTTATTAATTATCATCCGTCGCTTCAGAAAAATAAACATCGATTCAGAGAACTGAATAATTTTATTAACGACAAAAGTAAACAAAAACAAACACATCAATCGAAATTTGAACACGTAAATTGAATCGCAACAAAACTTATTATAATTGAAAATTATATCGGTAACCTAATTTTATATTTGATCGTAAGTTAAATACAATTGTTTCTGATTTTCGGCTCTTCACTAACCGCGTTTCAAAATTTCCGATAATAACGTAACTTAAAACTTACGTGTTAACACAAAACACTATCAATACTTTGACTTTTTGTTTTTTATTAAAAATTGGAAGAGAGTGAGAATTCAGGAGCAATTCTTTTTATACTATTCTGTTAGTTACAAAAATTTCAACTTTTTCTGTACCATACAAAGAAAGTAACCAAGCATCTGATTGGTTTAAACAAATTTGAAAACTTAACTAAAACACAAATTATGCCATGACTTTCTTAAAATACTTCAGATTTACATTTTGATAACAGAATTGGAATCTGTGCAGAATTCCGCACAAAACGATACCTCACGAGCCATATATTGCTTCAAAATTGTACGATTTGACATATTCTAATCTAAATTTGCTTATATCTAAAAAATCCTAAATTTTACACCTAAACTAAATACATATTCGTGATCTATACGAAAAACTTAATTAGAATACATTTATTTAAACTCATGTATCTTAATTTTAACAGAAAATTCTTTTTCATATAGGAAATTTATGTAGTTAACCCCATTTTCATAATTTTATGTTTAGATAGCTTGTACAATGTTAAAACGAGGGAAACCTCCTATTAATTACTCTAATAATTTATTTTATGCTCAACTTATTCTATAAAGCTATAAATTTGCAAAAACCTTAAAATTAAAACTTAACCTAACTTTATACAAATATACTCATAATTTGCGTATCCAACGTCCAGATTACTTAAAATGTTGTTAAAACTGTCTTCAACATCAACACTGTTCACTTTTATTGTAATGTCTAAAACTTTGTCAACTCAACAATCCATATTGTTAACACACTTCTGCAGAATTTTTACACAAAAAGTATTTATATGTAAAATATCCAAATGTAAAATTGTTGTTTATATTGTCTTTAATGTTTACAACGCACTACTTCTTCTCTTGCACTTTTTGTACACTAAGTTTGTGACTGAAAACTAAACCATGTTCGCACCATAACCCTTTCTTAAAATTTAAATCTTTTCTGCTTTGTAACAAACTCAATACATGTTGTAGATATAATTAAGAACCTAATCCGTGTGAGAAACATCTGTAAGGTTTTTAAAATGCCAAATTACTTTGAATAAACTGTGAATTTAATGAAATATGTTCTACGAACTTAATCGTACTTACAAATATAACTCCTTTTGACCTTCCTCACATGCTCCTTACACAGCCCATTGCTCTTTATGATTAAACAAACTTGTGCAAATTTCACCAAGCCTGTTTCGTTAAATCAAAATCAATTTCTTTCACTCGTCTAATAATTTTCTTACTCTTTATTCTAATCTATCTCAATTTGCCCACTCTAGTCCCTGTCTTAAACTTATATCTAACCATCTCAATATATATATATATATATATATATATATATATATATATATTTATATTCTAAGCAAAACAAATAAGCTCGGAAATTCATTAGTGGTAATGAAAATTATAACAAAGTACAGTTACGTAAAACATTCAAATATGATGTCGATCGGTCGAAGGGTGTTGCCGATTAGTGTGCCGCTAATTACCTCTTCCCCATGAGCTATGAAACCAATTCATTTTTGGCACAAGCTCCTAGAATCGATCATCAGCAGGCGTAATTTCAATAACGACTGGCCCAGACTGTATCCCACCTATTGTCTTAAAGAAGTACTCCCCCGAACTAGTACCAGTCTTACCTAAGCTCTGTTCGATCTCAATGTCTTCTGGGGCGTTTCCCTCATGATGGAAGTTAGCAGATGTTCAGTCTCCTCCGAAGAAAGGGGAAAAGACCGATCCCTTCTAGTACGGATCAATTGCCATCGCCTCCATTTTGTCTAAAATCATGGAATAAGCGATCAAACAGCACCTGCTCTCTTTCCTTGAAACTAACAAACTCCTTAGTGACCACCAATATGGTTTAAGGTAGAATCAGAATCCTTCAACAGGTGATCTTTTTTATATGTGACCGAAGTTTAAAACAATACATTAGAACAATCCAGTTGTATTCGCTTTAGATATTTCAAAAGCAATCTTGGCATAAGTGTGTACTTGCCAAACTCAACTCGTTTGGGTTAAATGATACGCGCAGCAATTAGGTTTCTAGTTTACTTCACAATAGACGAATACGGGTCGTAGTTCATGGCTTCTTTTCAATAGAAGTTGGAATTAGCAATTCTTGAAGGACTAACCCAGTTGATTGGTTTGCGGACGACAGCGCTCTTGATTTTAGTTCATCTCAGAATACTCATAATGGTAATCCACATTCTATCTTAAATCAAAACCGTAAGGCTGAGATGGCGATTTCAGTCAAGGAACACGTTCAACGTACCCTTCAATGAGGACGTAATACTATAGATAAATTTAATGCTAATAAAACTCGGTGTTGTCTTGTGTCCACCAACAAAGATCGATCATTTTCTGTTGTTAGTATGAATGGCTCAAATCTTAAATTTTCAGACTCTATTACTATTTTGGGAATGACTGTATCTTCAAATCTATCATGTATGGACCATCCTCTGTTAGCTACTAAAGCAGCTGATCGTACAGATCTAAGCAGTACTTTACCTCCCGACAACTTTTTCTGCTGTATAAGGCTCAAATCTTAACTTATAGTATCAAACGGGTGCAATCTACTTTTTTCTACACAGCTTCTAGACTCTGGAATGATATCCCTGCTTCCTGTTTTCTTTTCACTTATGGTACGAAAAATTTAAAGTAGCCGTTCATAGGTAGGCAATTCAATACCCCCCCCATTGGTCCCCCTAAGTGTCCCTGAGTGCTTTAGTACGGTAAGCCTGTTCAGGTTACTTGAGCATAGAAGAATCGTTTCAGTTGCTTTTTTTGCATTATCCGTATTACAATGGGTTTTGCGATAATGAATTACGTTCCTTGGTACCATCTTTGGTATCTCTTGGCAATTTAATGTCTCCATATCCGTCCTGCTAAGTGTTACTGAGTGCGTTAGGACGGTAAGCCAAACTTAACATGTTCAGGACCACAATTATTAAAAAAGTCCCTTGAGCATAGAAGAATCGTTTCAGTTTTTTCCATGTATTGTAGTTACTACAATAGCTATTGTGCTGCTGAATTAGTCTTTGATACCATCTGGGGCCGCTTTTGCTAGGAATACTCTGTTCGCATCATCAATATTCAGTACAAATCTCAACTTGTACCAAACGAGCGTAACCCACATTCTTCTACACGGCTTCTAAACTCTGGAATGAACTTTCTAGTTGCCGTTCATAGGTACGTATTGGCAATTCAATATTCCACTATCCATAGCCTGTACAGCACTACAATCATTAAGAAACAAAAAGGAATTATGGTTTTTTGTCCGTTGGGCGCGTCGTAGGATTTGCCGTGCTATAGGGGGCGGGCGCTTAGTGATTAACTTTGCTCAACGATGGCGTCTAAATTATCGTAGTGACAAAAAACAAAAGCAAAGATACATTTTTTTATGCGCAGTTTTATGATGAACAAATAACAAAAAGTGGGATGTAGCGTGCCGTTTTCGAGAAAAATACAAAAAACCATAAAACCAAATTTCTAAATTGTTATAAACAAAATACACCCAAGTACCACACAAAATTAAAAAAACACCGAACGCGTTTCGATAGGTACGTTATCATCATCAGCGTGTAACAACTCTTTTTCGTGTTGTATTAAAATATACCTTAATTTAATATCATTCATTAATTTAGTTCTAAATACAAGAAAATTTTAATTATTGAAATTTAGGTATGAGGTAGGCAACTTAATTTGCATATCTACATAGTGCATACTTTCGTAAAGATTTATATTCCCATAAACTGTTTTCTAGTCATTTGAGTTGCGCAACGCATCGTCACTTAATTCTATGCGCAAAGGCATTGGGCGCACGACCTCTTCATCTACTTCGAAAGCCTCCATTTTTTCACTTCCTGTTTAATGTCGAAGCAGGAAGCTGCTTCTTTTTGATTTTTACCTAAATTTATGTGAAAGTGCCATCGAATTAGTGGTAAGTAATATTTTTGATACATTTACATAAAATTACAGCATTTGTTCTTTTTAAGCACTTATTTTTTTATACCAATTTTTACTTTAATTACACTCTTTATGATACTTTTTATTATTGCTTCGATTAGCAACGCAATTACATTTTAAATACGCAGTTGTTTTTTGCCGTTGCGTGCGTTTTCGTTTTTGGTTGAGTTTATTTGCATGTAAAAAACTTCAAATAATGCAATAAATGGTGGATTTGAAAAATTGCAAGAAGATATTTACTATTTTATGGATAATTCCAGTTCTGTGTGGCTGATTACATTATAACCAGAAATTGGGCCATAGTGACGCCAGTATGACCTCATCTTGTTGACGTTTCCTATTCATGTGATACCAAAGGTAACACAACAAAATTGTATGTACCAACTTTTCGAAGGTATTTATTTAATAATTATTTATACGTTAAGAATAGTTTTAGGACATTTTTTCCTTTATCATCCTTCATTAATTTGTAAATAAACATAATTTTACATTGATATTTTTTTATTTTAATAGAAAACTTTTATTGTACACTAGATCGGTTTAATTGTTCCGAAATTTATAACCAAAACCAATTTGGCGCCCGAGTTCCTTTTTTATTATTAAAACATTGCATATTTTATTATTTAGGACGAGTGAAAATAATCAAGCAGCATTTAAGGTATTGAACAAATTAAAATTAATGAACCTCCCCTATTTAAGAGAGACGAAGGCACATTGAGTGGTGAATGGTGGTATTTCCATTAGTTATACGATTTGTGTTTAAGGAGAACTTTACCTAATTTCATTATTTATTACATTCATTTATTAAATTTAACTATTCGACCACTTGTTTATAAGCGGTCGACTAGTGCGGACTAAAGAAAATTTCTAACATATGTACCATCAGCGAGTAACGCTTCGTTGCTAATCTGGTGAAAATGAAAGTTATGAAAGTTTAATGAGTTCAGAGTAGCCTAAAGGTCGTTGATGGATAAGCATGGTAGGTCGGGAATTTATAAGATTAATTGTAAAAATTGTGAATAAATATATGTGGGGCAAACTAAACGACCTAACAAAATTCGCTTTAAAGAACATTTAGTTCATATAAAATACAAGCGTTGGGACAAGTCTGCCGTAGCCCTACATATGTTTGATAAAAGTCATGTAGTAGATGAGGTATCATTAATCAAACATGTTAGTAATAACCACGAACTTGATTGTTATGAAAGTTTAGAAATCCTCAAAAACAAACAAATTCTAATGAATAATGGTGATCAAGGACCTTTAGGCCACTCTGAACTCATTAAACTTTCATAACTTTCACTTTCACTTTCACCAGATTAGCTGATGGTATATATGTTAGAAATTTTCTTTAGTCCGCCCTAGTCGACCGCTGATGATGATAGCGTAGCTATCGAAACGCGTTCGGTGTTTTTTAATTTTGTGTGGTACGTGGGTGTATTTTGTTTGTTACAGATCCTGCCACAGTTCCAGTGTTCAAGATTTTTCTAAATTGTTCAGAAAACTGTTGCAGCTCGTACTAATTTTTCAATACTTCGTATTTAGGGACCAAAGAATAAAATTCAAGAACAAAACCTTTTAAGCAATCGAGTTCTTCAATCTGCTCTTTTTAATGCTTAGCCCACTGGTCTAAAAAGAGAAAGAAAAGTTGTGCATACAAGAAGGTGTATGTAAGAAGCACTGGTGGTAGATCACCAAGGGATTTTAAACCAACTGGACAATGACAGTTCTGTACCAGATTTAACACAAAGCGAAAATAAAGGCAGATAACCACTTACGATGCATTAATTATGACTAACTAAAACCTATTTGCAGAGAATCTACCGAATGGTGATTGGTCAACATGAACTCCACCAATGCTTAAAACCAACAAATCAAAAGAGCTTAAGAGCAATTCAATATAAAAGCACGATTCGAATAAAGTAATAATGCAGATACACCCTAAAATTCTTTTGTAGAATTTCAACAGTCCAGATTGCAGCAGTAAACTCTCACAATGGGTTGATGTAAAAGCGGACACCGAAGACAATCAAGAAGTTCATGGAATCGGTCAAAAGTTTAAAGTTTAAGTAATGGAAGAGAAGTATAATCTATAAATAAAATTGATGCAGGACCAAGCTCGTTTAGAAACGTTGCTGAAAAAGCAACGTCATGACAAAAAGTGAAAATTATAGTTAGAAAAAACTCTATAATTACGTAGGAGTAAATCTTTGAATGTCTAAATTGCTTTGTTTGGTCGCTCTCTGAACATTATTTCTTCATTTTCAACATTATTTACCAATTAAAATACTTCTGCTTCCTCTCAGTTGGGTTCTGGTAGTGAGTCATTCAATAAACAGGTAATGTTATGTAACACATTCAATTTGTTCTACTGCAAGATTGATTCCAAAAGAAAACATAGGAAATCTTCGTTTCCAGATCCCAAAACATCTTTCGATTGGATATCGATTTCTAATTTGCGATTCATGGAAAACATTTTCGGTTGTGTATGAGGATTAGCAAGGGGTGTTATTAGGAACGTAGGTAATGCATAACAACTGTCAGTAGAATGGGTTCCGTTGAAGGACAACAAGTTTTGTGCAATCACCGTGGGGCGTCGGCACGCCCACCTGGCCGTACCCATTTCTCACCTCCACAGGTTCTTTTCGGGAGCGTTTTCAACCCCTTGATTGTATTTTCACCCCGTTGAAGACATATTTACCCCTAATTAGAGACCTTTTGGGTGGGGGTCTGCTTCATGTCGGGGGCGATTTTCAACCCCTTGATGGAATTTTCAGCCAATTGACGGTATTTTCACCCTAATTAAGGCCTTTTTGGCAGTTGAGCCCCTGAAGAGTAGGCAAATGCGCGCACAGGGGGCCGGGTGGGGAGTTGCCACTAAAACTAAATAAGGCCCTTATGGCTTAATTAAGGCGGGGCCACGTCCATTCCTTTTACCTGATTGGTTGTGCTAGGATTAATTCTCTATATTCTAATTGGTTATGGCTGAGAAATTTGAATTTGTATTCTATTAAGGGGGCCTAACGCTAACTTGTAAGGCAGGTGTAGGGCTTCGCAACTTGCTCTCGGCGCTTCGCCCCCTTATTTTGATCGGAACTTGTACGAGGGCCTCCGTGCATTGTCGTAACCCCATTGGCCGGAAACTTTAATTTGTATTCTAATAAGGGGGGCCTAATGCTAACTTGTAAGACAGGTGTAGGGATTCGCAACTTGCCCTCGAGGCTTTGCCCCCTTGTCGAGACCCCATTGGCGGGAAATTTGAATTTGTATTTTAATAAGGTGGCCCTAATGCTAACGTGTAAAACAGGCGTAGGGCTGCACAACTTGCTCTCGGGGTTTTGTCCCCTTGTCGAGGCCCCATCAGCAGAAAATTTGAATTTGTGTTTAAGTCTTTGCAGTCTTATAAGTTATGGCGGGAAATATGAATTTGTATTCTAAGGGTGCTTAATGATAACTATAGCTTCAGCTCACTGAACCCGTCCAAATTAACAAATTAAAATTCAATCATTCACCTGTGCTAAATTTCTTTATTCCAATTCATTTCACAATTAATGATTACACATAATTTTAAACATTAATTCTTCGTAATGCCTTTTGAGATTGACAGAAAACTAATTAAACTAGAACCTAAAGAGGAAAGACAAATAAACTTACCTTTTACCCAACGAAATCTTGTGGTAAATCATGATCTAATAAAGGAAGAAATTGATTATGATTCTAATGGTATTAATATTGACAATGAGATTAAAGATGTAAATATTAAAGAAGAAGTGTCTTATTTAGGAAATCATTATAACATAACCGAAGATCATCTAAAGCAAAATGTCGTAAATATCGAATGTATCAAATCCAATTTTTCATCAACAGTGAAGCAAAACTTAAAATATGTAAAACACATTTCAAATGCGAAATATAAGTGTGGTCAATGTGATTATTCCACAAAATGGAAAAGTAGTTTAAAACAGCATGACATAAAGCACACATCATGTATTGATTATAAATGTAACCAATGTAATTACATAACAAAATGGAAAGGTTGTTTTATACGACACAGTAACAAGCACTCAACAAATGTTGGCTATAAATGTGATCGATGTGATTATATAACAAATTCCAAAGATTATTTAAAACGACATATTATAAAACACACAGGTGGAGGTTTTAAATGTGACCAATGTGATTATACAACAAACTCTAAAGGTAACTTAAAACGACATAGTGCAAACCACAAATCTTCTGCTGATTATAAATGTGACCAATGTGATTATGTGACAAATCGTAAAGATCGTTTAAAACAGCACAGTATAAAACACACAGGCATTGGTTTTAAATGTGACCAATGCCATTATACAACATACTGTAGAAGTAATTTAAAACGGCATAGTGCAAACCACAAATCAACTCCCGATTACAAATGTGACAAATGTGATTATGTGACGAACCGCAAGGATTGTCTAAAACAGCATACTATGAAACACACAGATGCAGTTAGATGTGACCATTGTGATTATACAATAAATCACAGAGGTAATTTAAAACAACACAATGTACAAGGCATCGGTATTGTTTACAAATGTGACCAGTGTTATTACATCACAGAATGCAGAAGTAGGTTAAGAGTACATCATTTAAAACACACAGGTGCTGGTTTTAAATGTGTTCAATGTGATTACGTAACGAACCACAGAGGTAATTTGAAACTGCATAGTGCAAAACACAATCCTTCGGCTGATTATAAATGTGACCAATGTGATTATATGACGAACCGCAAAGATTGTTTAAAACGGCACAGTATAAAACACACAGGTGCTGGTTTTAAATGTGACAATTGTCCTTATGTAACTAACTGTAAAAGTAATTTAAAACGGCATAGTGCAAACCACAAATCAATTGCAGATTATAAATGTGACAAATGTGAATATGTGACGAACCACAAATTTCATTTAAAGCAGCACAGTATGAAACACACTGGTGCAGGTTTTAAATGTGACAATTGTCCTTATGTAACTAACTGTAAAAGTAATTTAAAACGGCATAGTGCAAACCACAAATCAATTGCAGATTATAAATGTGACAAATGTGAATATGTGACGAACCACAAATTTCATTTAAAGCAGCACAGTATGAAACACACTGGTGCAGGTTTTAAATGTGACCAATGTAATTATATAACAAATTGTAGAGGTAATTTAAAACGGCATAGTGCCAACCATAAAGCACTAACTGATTATAAATGTGCACGATGTAATTATATAACAAAATGGAAAGGTAAATTAAAACTGCATGGTTTACAACATACAAGTCCAGTTTTTAAATGTGAACAATGTCCTTATACAACAAATCGTAAATACAATTTAAAAGTGCATACTATAAAACACAAATAAACAGAGGATTATAAATGTGAGAAATGTGATTATACAACAAAATGGAGCAAAAGTTTAAATCTGCATAGGGTAAACCATACTTTAAATACTAAATAAATATATTCGGCACAGCGATGAAGGTAAATAGCATATTCAATATATTCATCACAAGTAAGCCACTAACACAACTTGATCCGACATCGTTACTCAGTGTACATTTTTATGCTGACTTTTGCTATCAACATAAATTTTGTTTATTTTATGGTGGTTAAAGTTAAGGCCATTCAACATGTGTGAAAATCAAGGCTTACTCAAAATAGCATGGTATAAAACATTGCTTATAAATGTGATGGAATGGAATTTAAGTCATTATACATAAAGATAATTAGTGTGATCGTAGAACAAAATGGACAGATAGTTTAAATTTTAGTTAATAAAAGTGAGTAATGTAAATATTCTACAAAATGGAAAAGTACATATAATGGAGAGGTAGCTTAAAGCATCATAGTTTAAACACGCACACACATACACTGGTTGCTGGTTATAATTGTGAATAACAGTAGTGTATTACAATACAATTGCACTGTTGCTGATTTTTTAGGCGTGACTTCTATTTTAGAGCTTGGGACGTTACCTAAAGCTGTAAAGAACACCTGAAACATGACAATTCACGAGTGCCCTACACTATTGTTTGTGTTTGTTTAAAAAAATATTCATTTTCTCTAATTTTGAGATTAAATTGTAACAGTTGTCAAATTTTGTGTATAAATCATAAAACACATTTTCATTATGAACATGTTAAGAAAGATATTAATAAAACCATCTTTATTGATGGCCGGGTGCAGCCAAAGGCTGCTTTAATCCTAACCCGGTACATTTTAACCATAAGTTACCAAAAAACAAAAACACATTTCAAATTAAATATTTAAATTTATCTGAGCTTAACGTGTAAATTAATGTTGTGATGATAAAAATAAGTGAGAGGTAAAACTACAACCACAGCGTGTAATCTGGTAAACATAAGTTAATCCTTAATCATATACTAATTGGTTCAAGAATTAGGCTCCAAATATTGTAATTTTTGAGTTTTATTTTAAATTTTTCTATGCCTAATATTTTGATGTCACTTGACAGTGAGTGCAGCAGCAGCGTAGAGAGAGGTCCTGTGTAAATAGATGTTCGATGCAAAGGTATGTGAAATGCATGTTCCTTTTTGACACGCCAGTTATGATGCTCAGCATGAAAACTAGTTTGGATTTTAAGTATAGTGGTTTACCTCTTTTAGAACATTGTGTACGAAGCAGCAATGGTGAAACTGGCATCTAGTGGCCGTTTTAAGAATTGAATTTGATTTGTACAATGGGGTGACGTGTTCACGCTGTTTAATGTTACCTACATCCCATGCACACGAATTTTGTACTATTTGAATTTGATCGCTGTTGCTTTGTGAAAAACCAGGGCCGTATCAGCATAATCAACCCTAATCTAACATAAGCTCTCTGTATAATGTTTAATATAGGATTCAAAATTTAAGTGACTATCTGATATTTATCCTACACGTACAAGGCTTCATTATTCTAATACAATACAATTTAAAAAGGGATTTTGACCTTTATGTATCTGCTTGAAAGTTACGATCGGCATTGTACAAGATTTGGAACAGTTGAACATAAGTGCATTATTCCTGGACTATTGAACAACATTAACCATGTCTTCGTTTATGTATTGTACAGCATTTAAGGCTGAATTAGTATCATCAGCAAAAGAGTGACCAGAGAGGTTCCTTAAGCAATTGCGAAAATCAAACATAAATTGAATAAAATGGGACCAAGTATTGACCCTTGGTGAATACCTTTGTAATTAGAAGAGGGTCCGAAAGTAATGATTGAGTTGAGTTATGAAACTTTACGGTTTGGTGCCTGCCAGTAAAATAATTAATAAACGTTTGGATAGTCTTATCAGAAAGACGGTAGAATCTAAGTTTAGCAAAAAGCAAGGTTTGGTCAATGCTGTCAAAAGCCTTGGAAAAATCTAGTGAGGCTAGTCAAGAAACTCTTAACTCAAAAAGTCGTCTACCAAGCCTGTGAGAGTCGTAACCGTTCTATGTCCTTGTCTGTAAGCATACCTTTTCAAAGGGAATAAGCTGTTATTAACGTGATTTATTAGTTGACAATACACAGCTCTCTCTAGAATTTTAGAAAGAAGTGCGAGAATGCTAATTGGACATAATTCGTTAAAAGTTGTAGGATTATTAACCTTAGGTATTTGTGTAGTGCATTTCACAGGTCAAGGATATAAAGCAGTAGCCCCGAGTGCGGGAGGTAGAAAGGCGATTCTCCTTATAAAAACGGGAGTACAAACAATAATAACAAGCTCTATGCATAAAAAAGCGGACAGTGGATATACGAAAAATAGGTTCAACAGCGCTAACAGTGAGAAAGAATTAAGAAGGCGACAAAGAGAAAGAGAAGACCCGGAAGCTTTTGAGAATTGAGAAGAGGAGTAGATAAGAGCGTTGTCTAATAGTGCGAACGTATCAAGAAGCCCACCAAAGCACAAGACGTAGCAAAAAAAAAGGCACAGACGGACAGTGAAGGAAACGAGGAGATGGAAGCAATTTTGAAGAAGCTAGACGAGGTTATGGATGAATTGAAGTAAGAACTAGAGGTTAAAATAAGAGGAGGAGGAAGAGAATCAGCAATTTAGAAAACAAGTTAGAGAAGCAGAAGAAGTCAAGGAATTCCTCAAACCTGAGTTAGATACAACAGCAGAGGTAGGAGAGAAATTTAAGGTGGGAAGACATGAAGCAAAGGTGAAGATAGTGTAGTATGATAAATTTTGCAGCAAACAACTTAATAGTTAAATCTACAATGCTAAAAGGGAAGGATATTGACAAGGCAACGTAGATTAACCCAGATGGCAGAACACGAAAACAGATCGATCACCTACTGATAGAGAAAATTCATTCTAGCCTGGTCCAGAACGTACGAACATATAGAGGTGCAGATATAAACTCTGACCATCTGCTATTACTAACAAAAATTAAACAAAAAATCTCGAATTTAAAGAAACCAATACGCCAAATACAAAATAAGGAACAGAATATGGAGGCATTAAAAGATGAAAGAGCTCGGACAGAATATGTTAGGGCTGTAGAAAGAGGGTTTGAGGATATAATTGGCTACACAACGATAGATAATAAATTGGATTTAATCAAAAAATTAATTGAACAAGGAGCAAAAATTAGAAGCAGAAAACGAACTGTGGTAAACTCTTGGTTTGATGACGAGTGTAAAAGTGTGATAGAAGAAAGAAAAAAAGAAAGCGAGCCAGCGGATGCTTAATAATCAACGGAGATAGCAAAGGCTGAGCATACTGAAGCAAAAAGGAAACCAAAGACAACCTGTAGAAGAAAGAAAAGGGAAATGTTAGAAGAGAAGAAAGAGGAATTACAAAAAAATTAAGAATAATTAAGAATTAATGAAGAATACTAAAGCAAGAAAAGCAAGGGTTCCAACAACCACCAATTTACTTTAAAAATGGCATAGGAATGCCGGTATTTCAAAATGAAGAGAGTTTAGAACCGTGGATTGAACACTTTAAAAAAATTCTTACATTCCAAGAAGCTGACCAAGTTGGTGATGACTGGTTTCAAGAAGAAGGAAAATAATTAAGAGGACCAACAAGGCAAGAAACAGAAGAGATACTACAAAAAATAAAAAATAATAAAAGTCCCGGGTATGGTGGGTTTCAATCGAGCTGTTTAAAGTAGACAATACAGGACTGGTAGAAAAAATACACTCCAGTGTTCAAAAAAGGAAGTAAGCATAAGGTAGAGCACTACAGACCAATATCACTGTTAAACGTGATTTTCAAAGGATTGGCGAACTTAATCAAAACAAGACTACAAAAAGAAACAACAAAAAATAGGCCAAAATCAGAGTGGTTTTAAAAGGGGCAAATCAGTGATTGACCATATTTTCACAATCAAACAAGTCCAAGAAAAATGTGAACGGAAAGGGGTGCAAATTCATTGTCTGTTCCTAGATCTTAAGCAGGCTTACAACCAACTAAATAGGAGAGCAATATATGAGCTGGTAAGATACCCACAGTTACCGGAAGAACTAATAAAGTTGGTGAGAATGACGGTCGAAAATACTATTAACACTATTCCATTTGGTGGATGTTTATCAAGACAATTTAGCAGTAATGTGGGTCTAAAGCAGATCGATCTGATCGCAACGCTCCTCTTCAATATAGTTCTGGAGATGATCTTAAGTAACGCAGACGATCTAGTACTTTTATCTAGGACAAGAGAGGAGCTAAAAACAATGTTGAAGCATTCGGATAAGTATTTAATTGAAATAGGGTTAGAAATTAATCAGGATTTAGAACTAGGAAAATAGAAACAGGAGGAGTGATTGCGTGGACAAAGCATATCAGTTCGAGTGGATAAAAAAATGCGGTTTATGTAGGTGTTAAAACCAATAGGGACGGAAATGATTATAGTGAAATAGGCAGAAGAAGAAGAGTTGACGGAAGTTTATAAATAGGTAGGAATAAGAAATGTAGTTAATCAGAACAGATTACGGTAGCTCGGGCATATTGTTACACGTCCAAACTGTACTAGTCGTCGCGCAGGTTTATCGAAGTAAACAGGTTGCCAAACCAGCTACAGTGGAAATGGGCGAAGTCGATATAAGGAGTAAAATGATTGAAAAGTAGTTTCGGATACCTTATACTTACCACAAATCGACAACTCACAATGCTCAGTCCGAGAAAAAATGTCTGTATGTATCTTAAATTTTGGTAAAATGAATAGTCTTAGGCGGGATGTTAAGTTGATCCTATCTAACTGTGGAAGACAGGATTACACCCTGCTCAGTAAAATCATTCTCCAAAGCTTAGGAAAATCTTAAAATACACGGGTCGCCGTAAACTTATTCACCACACCCCATACATATGAAAACGTTAATTTGAATAATTATTAAGTATCTCTCGTATAATTTATGTATTTAACTGTTATAAAACTCTGAATTAAATAAACAATACCATATTTAGAAAAGAATCAAAATAAAAATAAAAAAAGTCGGTTTAATAATTTGTACATCACCAAAATATTCGTAGCTGAAAAATTTAAAATATAACGGTCAGTGCTTTTATCATAAATAATCTCTACATATTTTATGAATTCTTTATCTTTAAAAATTATATTTAAACATTCATCAATAGGTTTAAATTTTAATACTTCAAATCTGTAATGTGTACTTAATAAAAATATTCGGTTAGTAGTGTTCTGTATTTGATTGACTGTAAAATAATTCAAAGTAGCTAAAATAAAATTTTGTAAACCATCTGCCTCATTACACAATTTCAAATCGATCATTAAACTCAAAAATATTCAAAGATTAATTTCAATTATCAAAAGATGTAACTCGTTAAGTAAATTTACACAGGCTAACGCTAAAATTTTATCTCAGTTAACACCAATAAACAGCAAAAGTAAATTAAATATTATATATATATATATATATATATATATATAATATTTAATTTACTTTTATATATATATATATATATATATATATATATATATATATATATATATATATATCGATTATTATGACTAAAAATTCACCAAAATCTTAA
Organism: Vesta saturnalis; assembly: GCA_036346205.1. Taxonomy (NCBI): domain Eukaryota; kingdom Metazoa; phylum Arthropoda; class Insecta; order Coleoptera; family Lampyridae; genus Vesta; species Vesta saturnalis. The sequence goes on along the minus strand of JARFJB010001008.1, from coordinate 499,204 downwards.
TAGTAAACACATCAAAATAGATAAAGTTCGATTATCTTTTTTCTTATAATGAGGAATTATTAACTCAACAAACAAAAATGAACCTAAAAGATAATCGTACTTGTGTCTGTTAAACAAAACCTAAAACCAGTTCTTACAATTCATGTTAATTAATCCTTTATCCTATTAATCCTATATCCGTAGTGAAGTCCATATGATCCGCTTCAGTAATCCTTTTTAAATTTGCAAATATACTGTGCACAAAACACAGAAGACAACCGTATCTCCTAACTCAGGCTGTATACTCACAAGCGCAGTATCTGTCGTTCACTCGCGTATTTCACACGGGCTCTTTGTTTTACTTTAAGATTTGCCCTTCATATAAACGTTTAACACAATAAAGAATGTTTACTTCCACTTATATAATGGAATTCTTATTTGCCTTGTACAATTGATTTGATGTCATTATTGATTGTATACATACGACAATTAATGCCACCAACGACCACTAATCTCTAACTAAATTCACAAACTTAAATTACTTAAACGGGTTACTTCAGGGTATTTTTTTATTATTAAATCACACGTTTACTGAACATTTAACTGAATATATTGCTGTTTCATTGTTAAATCTGCTTTCGCACTTTTCTAAATTTCTTGAAAGAAAATCCTTTTAATTCACACTTAAACTATTTGTTTATGAATACCTATATGATTTACCCCCTTATGGGATGTTGCAGTCGATATATATATATATATATATATATATATATATATATATATATATATATATATATATATACAAGGTGATTCATTGGTAAAGGGAAATACGTTAACTGTGGATAGGGGTCACCTAGCTTCTTTTCTTACTCATAACTTACGAACCGCCCTGTAGATTTTTTTTATATTTGGTATACATGTTCTTCATATCTCGTGGGATATACCGATGTAACAAAAATATTGATAATCCAGGTGCGGCTTTACGAAAAATTCGCAAACTTCCATCCTCCAAATAACACCCTGTATAGTTGATTTTTTTAATTTAATCGCCATATTTGAAAAGAGCGTAAAAAACTGAATTTAATCGTTAGTTGTATTTTTGGGGCAGACGACTTTACTACGAAAATTTTAATTTCATATTTAGTTTTTTTAGGATTTTGCAGTGAAGGAATGAAATTTATTGCGTTCTTTATTCATAACTGGGGATCCACCCTGTATAATATTTTTTAATTTAATATACGGGTTCTTGGTTTTTAGTGGGATATATCGATGCATTAAGAAATAATAATGCAGGTCAGGCTTTACGAAAGATGTACTTATTTGCCAATCCTTCATACAAAACCATGTAGGTAAGTTTTTTTAAAATTCGTATCAAAATTTACAAAGTGCACAAAAAAGTGGAATTCGGGAATTGTCTTCTTGTTTTTGGGCATATGATTTTACTACTTAAAATTAAATTTAGTTTTTGCGATATCTTAAAGAGATTGAATATTTTCCTATAACTTAGGAACCACTTTCTAAACCCTATTCAGTTATCTGTGAATAGCTACATAACGTTTGTATTTGCATATATATATATATATATATATATATATATATATATATATATATATTATTGAACACAAAAAATGTAATAGTAGTTCCGTATTTTGTAAATTATACTCTATTTAGTTTAACTGTTTGCAGAAAGCATGTTATACCTAGCTTTACATATCCAGGTATTCGTATCTAGTAGGTTTTGACAATGACAGAACATGATTGTTGACGGTGATTGGTTGAGTGTCAAAAAGTTTAAATCTTGCGAATTGTGATCTATTTATCTTTAATAATTCATAAAATTCCTTATCATATCAGTTTACCAATCAAGAATATACCGATATTATCTACGTTTATGGTTTTTGTAATGGTAGTGGATATGCCGCAAAAATCGAATACGAGAGGCGCTTTCCAGGTCGAAGATCACCCGATTTTGTCTTTCGATACATGAGAGAACACGACCAGTTTCCCTCGGCAAAATTAAATGAACATAACGAAAGAACACCTGCCGATGTGGAACAAAACATCATGGATATAGTGGAAGCAAATCCAGAAGTTAGTACCCGACGCATTAGTAATGCTTTAAACGTACCCCAATCCACTGTTTGGCGCAGATTAAAAAAAAATCAGTTGTACCCGTTCCACGTGCAAAAGGTACAGAGGTTAGTAGCGGGTGATGAAATTGCACGACTGATCTTTAGTCGGTGGATCATCCGAAACCCAAAAAATTACAAGGAGATGCCCATTTATAGATGAAGCGCAATTTACACTGGATGGAGTGTGCCAGTTAAGGAACTCTCATATTTGGGCTGCTGAAAATCCTCACGGTATTAGACAGACTCATTCACAGCAAAAATTTTCAGTCAATGTTTGGTGCGGCGTCATTGACAACAATTTAATCGGGCCTTATGTTTTGCTTAACCGGCTGACTGGTGAAGTCTATTTAGGATGTCGCCGGTATGTATTTCCAACATGATGGTGCTCCTCCTCATCATCGGCTCACCGTAAGAAATTTTTTAAACGACAACTTTTCGAATATATGGATTGGAAGAAATGGTCCAAATAATTGACCTTCAAGGTCACCTGACTGTAATCCCGTTGATTATCATGTTTGGGGATTCTTAAAATCAAAGGTATACAGTTCCGAAATAAACAGTAGAGATGAACTTCTACAGAGAATTAGAAAACTCATGTGCGGAAATAAGAAATATTTCAGACATTAGAAAATCGATAAGGCCATATTAACGAGAGCAAGATAATGTATCAATCAAAATGGAGGTCACTTTGAGCATTTGCTCTATTTTTATTATTTATGTTTTGTTTAATTAAGTACTTTTGTTAATGTTGTTGTTATTTCTTGTTACCTGTTGCTCAACGTGTTTTACACATAATATTTGTTCCTAAACAACAAATAAAATTATTGTAAACTGTAATTTGAAATTTAAATTTATTTATTTAATCATTTGTCTTTCTACCGCGAAGTGTAAAATTTGTGAAATTTAAATTATGTAGTAAAATCATATGCCCAAAGACAAGAAGACAATTCCCGAATTGCACTTTTTTGTGCACTTTGTAAATTTTGATACGAATTTAAAAAAATTTTATCTACAGGGTTTTGTGTGAAGGATTGGCAAATAAGTATATCTATCGTAAAGCCGGACATGCATTATCAGTTCTTAATGCATCGATATATCCCACTAAAAACCAAGAACCCGTATATTAAATAAAAGATTATTATACAGGGTGGTTCCCCAGTTATGAATAAAAAACACAATAAATTTCATTTCTTCATTGCAAAATCCTAAAAAAACTAAATATGAAATAAAAATTTTCGTAGTAAAGTCGTGTGCCCCAAAAATACAACCACACGATTAAATTCAGTTTTTTACGCTCTTGTCAAATATGGCGATTAAATTTAAAAAATCAACTATACAGGGTGTTATTTGGAGGATGGAAGAATATGTGAATTTTTCGTAAAGCCGGACCTGGATTATCAATATTTTTGTTACATCGGTATATCCTACGAGATATGAGGAACATGTATATCAAATATAAAAAAATCTACAGGGCGGTTCGTAAGTTATGAGTAAGAAAAGAAATGGTAAACATTTATAAAACGCCCTGTATCTCAGATACAAAGGGCGTAAGACCCATAATATGGGTTTATTTAGAGTCAGTTAGGTGACCCCTATCCACAGTTAACGTATTTCCCTTTACCAATGAATCACCTTGTATGTATATATATATATATATATATATATATATATATATATATATATATATATATATATATATATATAACAGGGACCGCCATAAAGTTGGACACATATGGGAAAAATTGTTATTATTGAAATTTCTGAAAAACTCTATTGGCGGTTCGCTTCTGCATGTTTGACAACTAAAAAATCCATTGTGACATTTGTCTCGTGACCATAGATTTGTCGGGAATTATGAAAAATATTAACTGTGATGCCGAAAAATGGGTCAAATTGACAAGATATCGAAAAATTGTATTAAGAAAATGTATTTAGAATGCAACAAAGACCCAATATACCAATTTTCGACCAAAAATATTTTATTCCCCTCTGCGTTCATTATTTATCCTTATCAAATTTCATATCGGTTAGTGCGCAATTTTATAAATTTAATAAGTTGGCTTTGAAAAATCAAATATTTCGGCTTATAAGGATGAAAATTATTGCTCTTTAAAGTGCAACTCATAGTTTAAGGTACCTAAAATTATGTAATTTGTGTTATTAAAACTATTTCCAGGTAGAACAAGATTTTATGATGTTTCGTAATAAAAGCAGAGGTAAATAAATGGTATTATTTATTTTTTTTCTGATTTGGTTGAAAATTGGTATATGGGGTCTTTGTTGCATTCTAAATACATTTTCTTAATACAATTTTTCGATATCATGTCAATTTGACCCATTTATCTGCATAACAGTTAACATTTTTCAAAATTCCCGACAAATCTATGATCACGTGACAAATGTCACAATGGATTTTTGGTTGTCAGACATGCACAAACGAACCGCCAAGTAGAGTTTTTCAGAAGTGTCCAACTTTATGGCGGTCCCTGTATATATATATATATATATATATATATATATATATATATATATACAGGGTGAATCATTAGTGCGCCGTCGGAAAGTCCTGGCTTTATTATTTAAATAAAAAAAATGTTATAGAGCCGATCTATATCAGACTTAGATGTTCATCGAATAAAAATAGTTTCATCCCTATAGGGTGTTCCATAATTGCAGGACCGGGCTCTGCTTTGTTTTGTTAAATGGAACCCTATATTTATTTAATTTTATTATTATTTGTCTTGTTGAATGCTAAAAAACGGTACTTCGTTTTTAAATTCATTTGTGGCGGTGCCAAGTTAGAGCATTTTTCTTTAAAAAAGTGAAAATTTATGCCTTTATTTAAATTGTACTGAAGACAAAAATATTAACAGTAGAACTGTAAGGTTTGGCAGACGGGTAAACAAGACCTTGCTCTATCTTGTGACTTTCATACTTCCTGATTATATTATACTGAGTGTTTACAAACTATGGTCAATGTTTGCAAAGTTGAAATGACCATAACTTTTGTTTTTTAAATGGAACACCCTGTATTTTATCATGTAATCCTAACGTTACGCGTTCTCGAAATATTTAAGATTTGTTGCAAAATTAATAAAATAATCATGACTTTTGCTTTGAATATTTACAAATCGTAAATGTCTTGCTGACAATATGGTCCAATAAACACTAATGGACAAAGGTTTCCTTTTTATTCGAGTTTTTAAAATCATAATTTTATAATATGGCAATAAGTGTAAAAAGGGCATCCAGTAGGCCTGCGATTTATAATTCCTGACGTTTGGCTTAAACGTCATTCACTAGTTCCTCAGTTTAGTGTGAAAAATGAAATTTTTACAAGATGAATGTATTGACATGGTCTACGTTTTGGGCGAAGGTGAAAGAAATTCATTTCTTGCTTCCAGAATTTATCAACAACGATTTCCTGAGCGCAGACATCCTGATCCAAGGATATTTGGAAAACTCAAAGAAAGATTTGAAAGAACAGGACATGTACAATACGAATGAAAAGAACGAGAAAAAAGGGTTATAAACGAAGAAAACGTATTTGTGGTACTAACCAGTGTAGTGGAAAATCCAAACGTTAGCACAAGAAACCTCAGTGCTGATTTAGGTATTAGTCAAACTAGTGTTTCCAAGATTATTCGAAGAAATAAATTTCATCCATACCATTTTCAACTAGTCCAAGAGCTGAATGCAAATGATTTTCAAAGACGCTTGAAATTCTCCCAGTGGGCACTGGAACGACTCGGACAGGACAATGATTTCTTTAAACACATTTTGATGACCGACGAAACAACCTTTCACAAAAATGGTTTTGTGAACAGGCATAATTTCCATTATTATGACAATACAGATCCCCACGCTATTAGAAGAATAGATTATCAGCATCGCTGGTCTTTGAATGTGTTGGGCGGGATAGTAGGGAGCCATATAGTTGGACCTTACTTTTTTGAAAGAAACATTGGTGGTCAAACCTATCTTGAATTTCTTCAAAATGAAGAATTGCCGTTAGACATACGTCAAAGGATGTGGTTTCAGCAGGATGGTGCGCCTCCCCACTATAGTCGCATTGTTGGAGAACATCTAGACAGAACGTTTCCCAATAAATGGATTGGGAGAGGAGGGCCAGTAGGATGGCCAGCTCGGACTCCTGATCTGACAAAATTAGATTTTTTCCTGTGGGGTTATGTTAAAAGCTTAGTATACCAAGAATCTCCTACCACTAAAGAAGCTATGCAAATTAGAATACGGAATGCATTTCAAATGGTTAACCAAAATATGCTGCGAAATGTTGAAGATTCTTTTTTGAGGAGAATTCACACCGGTTTGCAAGAAAATGGTGGACACATTGAGCATTTAATTTAGTTATAACTTATTATAATTTTCTCAATAATTTATGATTTTTCAAATACAAATTCTTTTGTTTGCTTTATTACTTTTGTATAGACCGTCCAGTTTGTCACAATTGTCATTAATTTTGCAACAAATCTAAAATATTTAGAGAACGCGTAAGTTAGGTATATTACATGCTTAATAAAAAAGTAAGAGAATTAAAAACAGAACACGATGACATGATAAAATGCAGTGTGTTCCATTTAAAAAACAATAGTTATGGTCATTTCAAATTTGCAAAAATTGACCATATTTTGTAAACACCCAGTATAGTATAATCAGGAAGTATGAAGGTCAAAAGATAGAGCAAGGTCTTGTTTACCCGTCTGCCAAACGTTACAGTTCTACTGTTAATATTAAAGCCTTCGGAACAATTTAAGTGAAGGTATAAATTTTCACTTTTTAAAGAAAAAATGCTCTAACTTGGCAACGCCACAAAATAAATTTAAAAACGAAGCACCGTTTTTTAGCATTCAACAAGACAAATAATAATAAAATTAAATAAATATAGGGTTCCATTTAACAAAACAAAGCTGAGTTCGGTCCTGCAATTATGGAACGCCCTATAGGGATGAAGCTATTTTTACCTCACCCTGTATATGTGTATATATATATATATATATATATATATATATATATATATATATTAAATAAAATATAACCATCCGGTCAAAATGTCAAACTAGCATTTTCTCATTATTAGTTTGCTACAAAATTAATGTCAATAAGTGAATAATGTTCATGCCTTAAAAAAAAATAGAAAATTTTACAAATGCGGAAATGGCAGATATGTATTTTGCCTAAGGTCGAAGGTCGAAGTAATGGAAATGGTCTGCAAGCTCGACGACTTTATGGTGAGTTGTATCCCGAACGTAGGATACCTCATCACGCAATATTTGCTCGTCTTCGCCAACGTCTACGCGGAAATGGTACATTTATGAAAGAAACTGTGGGCGCCCTCGATAACTGTGCAACTGGAAGGAGCAGTTCTCGATGTAGATTCGGAGTCACCAGAAAAAAATGCTCGAAAGATTAAGCAACTTCACCGTATTTAAAGTTCTGAAGGAGCACCAATTGTATCCGTTTCGAGAGTTCTCACCGCGTCGAGTTTTTTGCCAATGGATTCTCAATGTAACCGCTCAAAATCCTAATTTTCTAAATAGCGTTTTGTTTACTGACGAGGCACGTGCTTTCAGAGATTCTATACGAAATTTTCATAACAATCACTTATGGGTTGATGAAAATGCAAATGAAATCTTTCGAGTTCATTTTCAACATCAATTTTGAGTATTTAATCATAATTTAATTGGTCCATATTTTCTCTAATTACGATTAAATGGCGTATTTTGGTATCACTTCCTACAGGAAGAGTTATCTGCACTTCTTGAAGAAATTCCTCTGCACCTCAGACAATATTTATGGTCTATGCAGCAATAATGTACGTCCTCACTTAGACACAGTATATGCAAATCGTTGGATAGGTAAGGGCTCGCACTCCTAAACTAAATCCCTTAGATTTCTGCATTTGGGTTTTTTGAGGTATACAATCCCGTCAAAATGTTAAAGACCTTAGGAATGAAATTACAGCCGGCTGTGAGACAATACGAAATACAGTAGGAATATGTCAGCGAACACGAGATCAGTATGGCGAAGAGTTACTGTTGTTTGTGTCATTGTTTTGTTTTAATGTAACTGTATTTGATAATAAAACCTTTCAGAAATATTGACAGCAAACTACCCAAAGCTTTATGCAATTTCGAGTCAATATCTCTAAAACACCTTGGTGTAATAATAAAAATAAATAAAAAATTAAAACTTTGTATCTCGAAGCATATTTCGACCTACGTTTATAAACACTTTTTCACAAAATAACCTCGGCCACCACCCCCTAAAATCTTTCGCACTTATTTACAAACACCCTGTATACATGAATGCTTATTATCAGTGTAAATCATTTTAATTGGGATTGAATGATTCGTCAGTATTATGTTTTGGAACCTGCTAATGTATCTCCTTCCATGTGACCAAAAGTGTTGTCAGTCTGTGTAGTAGCTTCTTTGGTAATAATTTTCTGGTTTGAGTTCAAATTTTTTCAAACCTTATACAACGCCTTATCTTCAATTTTTCTCCGCCACCGGTAAGTATTTCTCTAATATTATTAAATGGAGACTTTAAGGTCGTGTGTGTCCTATTGCAGTTTCTCGCATTTCTTGTGATACACAACTTTTATTTTACAATCTACTGCGTATTCGTCCCATGGGAACAGCCTACTTTTCCTGAAACCACTCATTATTACTTCAGGGATTAATATTTTTTTTATAACAGTATTGAGCAAAGGAGCAAACTAGTGTTTTGTTAATTTAACAGTGTTGCTTTCTAATCTCCATGTAGACATTTTATTTCAGGTGGCCTTTAATATTTTAAATACCGAAACATTCGTCCGTTGAATGCGATGTGTGGAGTTTGGAAGGAGAGATATCAAATTAATTTGGTTTTCTTTGAAAAGTTTATTGAAGGTAGAGTAATGTGCGAGGAGTTCCCGTCGATAAACGGTATGACAGGAAAAATATATTTGCTATACAGGGTGATTCATTAAAAGTGTAAATATTTTACACAGAAAATCCTGAGCCTAAAATATGAAGATTTAAACCCTGACACTTAAATAAAATATGGCTCTGTATTGAGATACAAGGTGTTTTATATCAAAATCTAAAAATTATTTTTACCCCTTACTTCAAAACTCTTGGATATTTTTTTATCATACTCGGTAATGGGTTTAAGCATATGAAAAACATTAAAATTTATTAAGATGTAGTATCTGCCCCCTACCAAAGGAGCATGACAGGGGCAAGGGTTTTTTTTTCCTATATTCTACGCCACTGGCAGAATCGTCATTTCAGTAGAATTTTTTAATTTTCCAATACTTTTTATGTAAATGACATATTCCTTTCTTCGTACCGATCAAGGCAAGATTTTGGGAGATATTTACTGTTAAACATGAGATTGTAAGACCGTGTCTATTCAAATCTGAAGGTATTTCTCACAATAGTAGTATTTTTTATTATGTTATAGCAATTAATACATGAATAAAACATTGTAGTTTGCTATTTAATGTTTAATAATAATAAATACGCTTTAAAACATAACAAATTTAACTATGTAATGTAACCTATGTTGAAGAGCATACAAAATAGAAACGGTTTTGGTATACTAATTGACTAAGGTCTGCAATAAGCACTTTAAAACACAACATTTACAGGACATCAGTAGAATACAGGCACCCTCCCCTGCACTTTTTTACATCACAAGCCTCCGAGCTTTTTACATGCCCACGTGGGGATCGTATTTTTTCACCCCTATGGCTTCTTTTCGGAGGCCATTTTCAACCCTAATTAGAACCCTTTTCGTTGTACTAAGAGCCTTTTTGACAGCCATCTCTTTTTTGTACTTGATCACGTGAGGGGTGTATTTAAGGTTTGGTCTTGGGGTTGGTCTTGGGCTTGGGGTTGGTCTTGGATTTGGACTTGGGGTTGGTTCAGGCGTTGGTCTTGGTTTTGTGGGCTGGGGCTGATTGACGGCTTCTTTTTGGGGGACCTTTTTTAACCATAATTAAGGTCCTTTTGGTAATATTAATAGCAGTACAACACCTGGAGGTTAGACAATTGCATGTGTTCTGATTGACAAAGATTTTTATTTAAGCTGTGTTTATTAATGTGTATTAGGACCCATTTTTATTTTAGCAAATGAGATTGCATAATTGTATTTCTTTTAATTCCTATCTACAGCTTGTGATCTTTTATCTATACGAACGTTTATTTATACATTGGGGTTGTATTCCAATAATTAAATTTCACTGTCATTGTAAATTAATCTAAACATGCAATGCAAAAAATTATTTAAAAGTTAATTACACGGCACAGTAATCAGAATATTGTTTTTCTAAACGAATATTAAAACTGTCCTGTCGTTAAAATTGTTATATACAATGTGTCCCAAATTCGCTTCTCTATAAAGTGATCTCGGCTCCTGTTATATTTACGGCAAAGGTTAAAAGGGGAAAGTTTTAGAGGAAGCTTAGAGCATTCGATATCCGGTTTCAGATTTACGATCGGTCAATTGGTTTTGAAAATATCGCGTAAAACCGAAAATGCGGATTTCGTTTTTCGCCAGTAAATCCGAAATGGTTAATTTGACAGTTGTCACAATGTGAGATTATTAGGACAATTTTTTAAGACGAATAAGATGGCGTGTATGACGTGCCACAATCGTCTTTTGTTATCCCACAATCTGCCTCAACTTTCATTTTTGTGATGGCCGCCATATTGGATTTTTAGATTGTTGGAGAGAGCGCAATATTTCCAGTTTAGTGATGTCTCACAAGTGCATAAAAGATTAGAGTTTCATCGAAATATCACACTTTCTAAAGTTAGGTCTTATTTATTATTATTAGTAGGACATGATTTATTTGTCAGTAAAATTGGGTTTCATTTTTTCCATATAAGGTGGCTCTGACTTTGACGTTAAATAATTCAAAGTAGTGTTTTCATAAGTAGTACGCTTTTCTGTCATTAAAATCATAAACGTGACACACAAATTGTAAAAGCCTGTTGAAAATGGCCGGTATTCCCTATTCAAATGAAGAAAAATTTGACGTGTTAGCGCTTTACTTGCAGTCAAACAGAAACGCCGACATTACCTCAGCGAGGTATTTGGAGATGTACCCCGAACGATGGCAGCCTCATAAAACCCACTACAGAAAAATTGTAATTAATTTAATTAACTATGGGGCCTTCGAACAACCTAAAAGCGGATACAATATTGATAATGAAAATCGTGACAGAAACATTTTACAAACTGTCAACGAAAACCCCAGTGCATCGGTAAGAACGGTAGAACGGGAAATTCGTGTGTCAAAATCAACGGTACAAAGAGTGCTAAAAAAGAACAACTACTATCCATACAAACCCACAATAGTTCAAGGACTTAAGGAAACTGATTTTCCAAGACGAATGCGGTTCTGCGAGTGGTATACTAGAATGTGTAATGAAAATCCCAATTTTGTTAATCATGTCTTATGGTCTGATGATAGTAGGTTTACGAATTGTGGAGTTTTTAATAAGCACAACATTTATCATTGGGCTGTAGAAAACCCTCACGTAGTGGCAGAGAGACGTCTACAGGCCAGATTTGGAAGTAACGTTTGGTGTGGGATTATTGGTAATTTAATCTAACTTACCTATTTTAATTGGGCACCTATGTATCATAAATTATTAATCATTGCAGGAAATCGACTTATAGGACCATTTCTGTTTGACTATAACTTAAACGGACAGAGGTACCTAGAGCTTTTGCGAAACTAGGTTGTGCCGGCTATACGAGCTACTCTCACCGAAGATGAGTTCAGAAGAACCTGGTTTCAACAGGATGGATGTCCGGCACACAACACCATTCAAGTCAGGAACTTCTTAAGGGAGCAGTTTGATGAAAGAATTATTGCATTAAATGGCCCAATATCTTGGCCTCCTAGATCCCCTGACCTTTCGCCCTTGGATTTCTACCTCTGGGGTCACACAAAGAATGAGCTCTACGAGTTTGATCCTCCTGCGACTATAGAAATCCTGAGACAGAGGGTTTTGGATACATTTAGAAATAGTATTAAAGGGAATACACTTGCTAGGGTTGTACGAAAAACAGTCACCAATTGTCAAAAATGTCTCGACGTAAATGGACGTCATTTTGCAAATCTGTGAATTAATTGTAATTGTAATTTTATTGTAGGTTGTTCAAAGGTTCAAGTATTAATTAAATTAATGACGATTTTTCTGGCTTTATTTTTAACACACTCATAGCTGGGAATTTGTCCCAAAACATCTGTCTTGTTGAGAGGTCGTTATTTAATTTCATGTTTTATTGAAATTTCAAAGAATTTTATACATTATTTATTAATGTTATTTTGCGACAAATAAATCATGGCCCACTAATAATAAATGAGACCTAACTTTAGAAAGTGTGATATTTCGATGAAACTCTAATCTTTTATGCACTTGTGAGACATCACTAAACTGGAAATATTGTGTTCTTTCAAAAAATCGAAAAATCCAATATGGCGGCAATAAGAAAAATGAAAGTTGAAGCAGATTGTGGGATAACAAAAGACGATTGTGACATGTCATACACGCCATCTTATTCGTCATAAAAAAGTGTCCGAATAATCTCACATTGTGACAGCTGTCAAATTAACCACTTCGGATTTACTGGCGAAAAACGAAATCCGCCATTTTCGGTTTTTCGCCGATATTTCCAAAACCAATTGACCGATCGTAAATCTGAAACCGGATATCGAAAGCCCTAAGCTTCCTCTAAAACTTTCCCCATTTGAACTTTGCCGTAAGTATAACAGAAGCCGAGATCCCTTTATAGAGAAGCGAATTTGGGACACATTGTATACACAGGTCCTCAGTATCCAAACACTTAACATTTTTAAAAAACATGTTGTTTGCACTAGCTGTAATTAAATCTATGCAACTAAATAAATAAATTACGGTTATAACTACCGTTTTCTGCTGCACGTATGGACACACTAATACCACTTTCTATGTTTTGACTTATGCTTAATTGATATAAAACTGGTTATCGAGTAAAAGTAATTTTTGGAATGTAAATAAAATATTATATGCTGTACATACATACAAAATTGTTTTATAGAAAACGAATTCTTTATAAAATCCTCATTAAAATATAACATAGAGTTAATTACAATTGGTGTAATTATATAATACCAATATTGAGTAGCATACTTTGTTTAATAATAAATGCTAAAAATCCTAAATTTTTATAAAAAGATTAAAAGAAAGAAGTGACAGTAGGTATTACGTAACGCTTAATTAAAAAACAAAGTAATAAAATCTCTTTTTTATTTATTAGACTAGAATTGTATGAAAACAAAAATTGTATAATTATCTGGTCATTTAAGATTAAAGATACAGTGAAAAACTTATTTACAAAATGAAACATAGCTAAATTATGTAATCTAAAATATAGAAACATTAACGTATAAAGTCCACACACATTCAAATGGTAATCTTGCAGTATTGTTCTATTGTATAGGAAACGTAAATGATATTGCGGTGCTCGTTCAAAGGAATCAAAATATTCCCCATTACCATTCTTGTCAATGTAGATAGCGGACCAATGATGACCTGGTTTGTTTGCAGGATCTGTGTTTACGATAATTGCACACGGTCTAGGTGAGTGCCACGGTAGTTGATTAGAAGCACATACAAGCCGAAACACATTCTTCTTGTGGCTGGGGATCGATTTCAAGCATCTCAACACTTGTACCGCATAGATCTTTGGAATTGGTATGCGTCTAGTCTTGCAATAATAAGACGTTTTCTAGTGCACACATTGGTTCAGCGATGTTATGGTTTAAACAGCTATATGTTTTTACTTCCTATTTTTAATTTTTTGAGCGACGGACAATCACTCTCGTCAAGGTTTATTATCGGTTTGTTAAGAAACATTAAAAACTGTTGTTTTTCACTACCGTTAACGTGAATTTTGTTAAACGGTCGCAACACTCTCATCAGCTCCTCACGGAAATTGTTGTAGTGTACATGACCTGACCATATTTTAGTCCGTGATAATTATCCTCCAAAAACTTTATTTGTTGTGACATGGATCTTGATATAAAGTAACCTCGAGGTGGTTTTATCAGTATCAGCGATAAACATCTATGATCTGTAATCACGGCAATCTCTTTCGGTATGAATTCGTTGTTAACACCACTAAACCATTGTACGTCCAAGTATGCGTCCATCTTCTTTCACGTGCTGCTGCTGGATACTGAAGCTTGATATCTAGAGTTACTCCTTCTTAACAGCTAAAATCCACCACGACGTTCCGATGTTTATCGATCTCGATCATGTTATCAATTCTGCATACACCAAACAGTTACAGCGAGCTCTTCACCAAAGCCGATTTTCAGCCGGAACCGAAGCGAGCCGTTTCTAACTAATTTCCAGTGCGTGCTAGCGTTTGCAGACAAGTCAGGTGTTAGGTCAAAGGCCATTAAACAGTGTCCGTTGGGGTAATCGCTTCTCGATATATCGTTACTCTCATTCAAAAAATGAATACCGGTGCCTGAGAATAAGGTGTGATACGCCCTTTCATATAAACCATTAGCTGTAAAGTCCGGCTGTAAGGCCTTCGAGGGAATTTGTTGTCCGTCAATATATAATGACATGTAGTTAATATTGCTGTGATGAATATTGAACGGATTTGAGGCACAATCACCGTTGAAGGTTTTATTTGCTACAAAGCCTACGATGCATAGTTTAGGTAACTGACCCAGGAAAACATTATCCAATGATTTTCGCTGTATGCCCGTAGGTATAGTTAACACTTTTACGTCGGTCCTTGTAACAGGGTATTTTGCTGCAGTTGTTTTTAAAGCTTTAGCGTATGCAATTAGAACAGTCGAATTTATTCGCATACGTCTCACCAGCAAGGTAGCGTCCATAATTCGCGTCTTGTAAGTTGAAGCCTTGCAGCCATTAGATTAAAAGTATCCCGTGATCGTACAAATTTGGTCTTTAGCTCAACACCGCTTATGAGATACTTTTCTTGATTAAACAAATCCGAGTGCACGTGACCAATCATCTCAATCTGAGTGCTGGTCGCCGCAAGTGCTTGACGTTTTGAGAAACCGTTATTTCCGTTTCCCAGTGTGTACATCTGGCCGGCTGTATCATTGTACCATAAGGTACAACCTAGATGCGAATTCTTGGCCTCATTTCCATAATTTAGCAACGTTTCGATATAAGAGCGGTAGGCGTAAGTGTTGTTTGGTTGTAACACCATCTTCTGATTTAAGTAAACCTCCACTTGTGAGAAAAGCGAATGCATCCGATTGTTTACCGGTGCTACAACATCTGCATCAGTATACCACCTAACCAACTTCTTACTCCGTGACCACGTTGATACGGCGCACCTCCGTAGATTGATCCAATGCCGTTATCGGCCCGATTCATGTAATATTGCTTATAAGGGCAAACCATTATTGTACTTTCTTAAAGTGTAGGTTCAGATACGACATCCTAAACTGCTGCACCCGTATCTGTTTTTATATTAATCTCGATGTTTTCAAATACGCGTGGCATCACCGGTATGTAGTGTGGAGGAGAAAAAACCACATCTTTATTGCTTCCGTAATCATAGTTTTCTGAAGTAATATTTATTATACGCATAAGTGGAGATAAAACATCACCCACAATTTGCGGTTCAACGATGTCGCAATAAACAAACATCTGAGTTGGTAAACCTATCCATATACTAGCGGGGTGCAGAGGTATTGCCTCCATAGCTATGTTCCGATACGGCCGATAACCCAAGTCGCTACTTCCAGCAGACAGAGGTACACGACCTTTTAAAATTTCATATGCACACTCGCAAATACATTCCACTTGCCTACTATCCGGATATTTCAATGAAGCGTCACGTTGACTTTTACTTAATGTGGCTAATGCACGCAGGATATCGGTGTTTTCGCTTAAAACGCCAACCATCATATATGACGTAATCTTGCTTAAACCCTTTTTTCGCTATATATACCTGGCAAATACCTTGAGACCCGAATATGTTTGTTCTATATCGCAGCACATCCGGTGTATTCTTGGTAGACTGACTCTAAAAATTTCGGGTTGTCCGGTGAAATCTGTCTTGCTAAACGCTGTATCTGAGCTCTGTCACGTGGGTTTTTAAATAAAATTATGTAGTGTGCATTGAGAGAGATATCCCACTGTCCGCGTCCTTGATGAAATATGTTTTGAGTTAAAAAAAACTCACTTAGGTTTCTATGATGACAGACCTTTGTAAAAATATCAACCACTGAACCGTTAGTTTCGCGCATTAGATCATCAATTATTATTAAGACCGGTTTTTCGCCGTCAAACTGCTCCATATCAGGTAAACCCTTTTGAAATTCCTCAGAGAGATCTTTGAACAACGCTGTAAAATCAGATAATTTTTTCAAAAACTGTATCGCAGGCAGTTTCGATATTTTTTAGAAAATCTACAATGAAATAAATACGATTTCCCACAACCATATGGCCCCGCTACTATTGCCGAAAAGGGGTGCTTAAACTGACCCTCTGTCATCATCTTCGTTTAAATACCAAGTGATCTGTGACACCGTTATATTTTACTTATTAAGCGTTACGTTACTGTTTTTTTCTTTCTTTTAATCGTTTTATAAAAATTTATGATTTTTAGCATTTATTATTGAACAAAGTATTCTACTCAATATTGGTATTATATAATTACACCAACTGTAATTAACTCTATGTTATATTTTAATGAGGATTTTATAATGAATTCGTTTTCTATAAAACAATTTGTTGTTTATGTACAGCATATAATATTTTATTTACATTCCAAAAATTACTTTTACTCGATAACCAGTTTTATATCAATTAAGCATAAGTCAAAACATAGAAAGTGGTATTAGTGTGCCTATATGTGCAGCAGAAAACGGTAGTTATAACCTTAACCTATTTATTTAGTTGCACAGACTTAATTACAGCTAGTGCAAACAACATACCTTTTTTAAAAATCTTAAGTGTTTGGATACCGAGGACTTGTGAGTATACAACAATTTTAACGAGAGGATGGTGACTAAAAGATATCTCAAAGGTAACCAACCAGTTTTAATATTCGTTTAGAAAAACAATATTCTGATTACTGTGTCATGTAATTAACTTTTAAATAATTTTTTGCATTGTGTGTTGAGATTAATTTAAAGTGACAGTGAAATTTAACCATTAGAATACAACCCCAACACATAAATAAATTTTCGTATAAGTAAAAGATCAGAATCTGCAGATAGGAATTATAAGAAATACAATTATGCAATCTCATTTGATAAAATAAGAATGTGTTCAAACACATATTAATAAACACAGCTTAAATAAAAATCTGTTTTAATCAGAACACGTGCAATTGCCTAACCTCCAGGGGTTGTACTGCTCTTAATATTACCAAAAGGACCTTAATTAGGATTGAAAAAGGCCCCCCGGAAAAAAGCCGTTACCCAGCCCCAGCCCCCAATTCCAAGACCAAGCCCAAGACCAAACCCTAAATACACCCCTCACGTGAGCAAGTACAAAAAAGGCATGGTTGTCAAAAAGGCTCTTAGTACAACAATGAAAATGGCCTCCGAAAAGAAGCCATAGGGTTGAAAAAATACGATCCCCACGTGGGCGTGTAAAAAGTGAAAGGTGAAGTGCCCTACAGCTCAGAGGGTTGTAACTTAAAAAAGTGGAGGGGAGGGTGCCTTTATTCTACTGACATCCTAAGCGCAAAAGAAATAAAAAAAAATTACTTTGAAAAAGTAATACTTAAATATAAAAAAATCCAAAAATCTGTGTATAATAAATGTTCAATGTGTTTTGTATTCTCTTCAACATAGTACATTACACTGATTTTGCGATTACACTGATAAAGTTGTTATGTTTTAAAGTGTATTTATTATTATTAAACATTAAATAGCAAACTACAATGTTTTATTCATGTTTTAATTGCTATAACATCATAAAAAATAATACAACTGTGAGAAATACCTTCAGATTTGAATAGACACGTTTTTACAACATCATGGTCAACAGTAAATATCTCGAAAAATCTTGCCTTAATTGGTACGAAGAAAGAATATGTCATTTACATAAAAAGTATTAGAGAATCGAAAATTCTACTGAAATGACGATTCCGTCAGTGGCGTAGAATATAGGAAAGAAAAGAACGCCCTTGACTCTGTCGTACTCCTTTGGTAGGGTACAGATACTACATCTTAATAAATTTTAATGTATTTTCATATGCTTAAACCCATTACTGAGTATGACAAAAAAATATACAAGAGTCTTGAAGTAACGGACAAAAATAATTTTTAGATTTTGATATAAAACACCCTGTACCTCTGTATAGAGCCATATTTTATTTATGTGATTTGGTTTAAATCTTCATATTTTAAGTTTAGGATTTTCTATATAAAATATTTACACTTATTAATGAATCACCCTGTATGTTCAAAAAAACCATCGGAAGTCATCCATCCCTTTTCTGAACGCCCTGTTCTCCATTCCTTGAAACACTTTCTCCTAATACTAGCGAGATTCTAGCGTAAAGCCTGTCCGGTAGAACTGAACGGGTATCGGATTAACAAGGAGGATTGTCAATATATGGTTCTATTGTGCTTGAAACCGCCTTAATGCTTTGCTGTCTCGTACTTATTGTACGTGACAAAGAAAGATGGATATATTATGAATAATGCCTCTATTTCTGCCGAACAAAAGCGTTTGCAACTTTCACACATAATGACAAGGCAATAAGAATCAGATGCAGGTAGAATAGAAATTCAATAGGTATAATAAAATGCCAGTGGTTCTCAACACTGCTTTAACATTATATAATTTGTGAAGAAATGCAACTTTTGTATAATAAAAATAATAATCGATTACTAATTACCTATAAGTAATTTCAATTGACACCTTTCACTTATACTTATAACAACAATAACAAATACATTTTATTATAGTTAGTAAATATTAATTAAATTACAAAGATATACTTTTATAATTAAATGTAAAATTATAATTGTCATTCGGCTTCAGATTCATCACTTCCTGAGTCATCCAAATCTTGGAAAAGATCATCGTCATCACTTTCTTCAGTGTTAACTGTGAAAATAAGAGGTCTTACTTCATCCACAATCTCTTCATTAACAAAAGTATCTTTAATTATTTTATCCGTATGATCAATACATTTTTGCCATATTTCCGCACTAACTGTTTTTAATGCGTCGTTCCACGTATTAAGAACATCTTCGTCTTTCCGGATGTCGCAACGATACTTTTGTCGTATTTGTTCTTAGTAATGCCCCATACCAACTCAATTGGATTGAAATGGCAATGATACGGGGCAGGCGCAAAACTTCATGTCCATATGATAGAGCTAGCTCATCGATTACATATTTTTCGCATTGGTCTACTGTGTTTCTTTTGGCCAATTCCACTAACTCTGCCTTTGTCATAAAATTTTCCCACGCTATTTTTTAGCGGTTAACCATTGCTGTATTTCTTCTTTTTCCAAGAAACTTTGACTGCCTTCTCTGCCTTTCGAGAATGATAACTCGCATTGTCAAGGACAATTATTGATGGTTCCTCTAATTTTGTAAAAGTGATTCCTCAAACCATTTTTCGAACAATTCTGCGTTCATATTATCGTGATAATCTAATGATTTATTTTTTGTACCGAAAATTAATTGACTTCCGTCGATAAAACCGTTTCTGTTACCTGCTTCAATGATAATAAATCGTTTTCCATCTGATGATTTGTTCGGTTGATGTAAACTCTTTGCACTGTTATCTTGCCAAGTACATTTTGACGTACTACCTTTACTAAATATCCACGTTTCGTCTGTAAAACAAACTGTCTCGAACTTTCGGAGTTAAGATTTTTGAGATACTTTCTCAGAAAAACGTTTCTTTTGGCGACAATGTGGCTTTGTTCACACAAACCGCGTCTATTGTTGGTTTTTTGGAATTTAAAGCCCATATTTTTTAACACTAGAGCCAAACTGGTTTTCCTATTTCATACGCGGTTCTCAATTTTAAGAAGTTTAATAATGAATTTAACGTTACGTGTTCCTTCTTCGCGTACATCTCGTATATTAATGCACGAATTGTTTGTTTTCCATTTTCTGGAAAATCTGTAGTGCAAAGTTTGACACGCTGTTTTTTCACTGGAGGTTCCAACTCGCCGCCATTTTTTTTTAAAGCACAGATTTTCCCACCGTCGAAACCGAAAGTTTTAACGCGTTTGCTGTTCTTTGTTGAACAGAAAATGTAGATAATAGTGGACCACCATTTTCTTTTTCTTCTTTAAAATAATCGACTGTATTTAAAACTAATTCGCGAATTTCTTTACTTTCTAAATGTAAATTGAAATACCTATACTTAATCGAATATTCATTATTATGAATGGCTTTTATAAATGTTTATTATAAAAACTTGCATTCTTCCATAAATTTTAAATGTAATGTTAAAGCAGTGTTGAGAACCACTGGCATTTTATTATACCTATTGAATTTCTATTCTACCTGCATCTGATTCTTATTGCCTTGTCATTATGTGTGAAAGTTGCAAACGCTTTTGTTCGGCAGAAATAGAGGCATTATTCATAATATATCCATCTTTCTTTGTCACGTACAATAAGTACGAGACAGCAAAGCATTAAGGCGGTTTCAAGCACAATAGAACCATATATTGACAATCCTCCTTGTTAATCCGATACCCGTTCAGTTCTACCGGACAGGCTAAATATTATTGTTGCAGGTATTACTAAACGGGCAGTGCTACAATTTATTAATACCGTCAGGTACTCCTTCTCTTCGTCGTTGGAGGCTTAATAAACTGCCTTATCACCCCTCTCATGTAAAACCTTAAGTCACTTTAGATTAAGAAAAATGCGTAATATATGTTCTTGGGAAGTGGACTTTAAATATTCAGTTATTTTTGTAAACCTATTTTTAATTTTAATAAAATATTTATCATTTTTGTGGTTTTTTAATGGTGTATTTTAAATTATACAATCTAAAGGTTTCGATAACACTTACAGCCATCTTCGTCAGTAGTAATATTTCTTAAAAATTGTTAAAGATGTAGTAAACGATTTTGTCAAAGCTGAAAAATTAAAACATAAACATAAACCTACTATTAATATAACAGTTTGAGAAACGTATAAAGCCAACTATAAAATTAAATTTTAGTAAAGAATAACTAGGTCATTAAAAATTAAATATTGTTAAACTGCCTTAAAGATGACAAATCAGAACACTACGGCGAAAGCTAACAATGAAATTTGTCAGCCAAAAAAACACATTTAACAAAATTTATTCGAGTTATGATGTAAGTGTAAAGTTGTGAAAAACTTCAATTTGAAAATGATAGAAGCATTCACAAATCCAAACATCACATCAAATAAAATAACCCAGTTAAATCTAACAAAGAGATATCTTTATCAATAAGTGGAAGTGTTATTAATAATGAAAAGCATAATACAGAACGTTTTTTGTAATTTTTAATTTTAATTTAATTTCAACTACTTATGTTAAATTATAGTGCTGTGGTAATTTAACATACAATTGGTGTAATTAAATCTTTAGTAGATCGAGCAAAACGAATTTGTGACCATGAATTTTTGAAGGATGAATATAAATATTTAATAAAATCCTTACAAGATAATGGATATTCACTTACAGATATTAATAATGTTATTACACCTTCTAGGCGTACCCTTAAAGAAAAACCAGTTCTTAATGTTGGTACTGCTTTTCTTTCTTTTATAGCTAATGTTACAAATAGAATTGAAAAAATCCTAATTAAATATGATACGTCTTAATTTTGATTTTAATTTTAACTTTTGGTATGTCCAGGTTTTTTTTTGTGTTTCTCCTAGACCTTGAAGCAAATGCTTTACCAATTGTATGTTAAATTACCACAGCACTATAATTTAACATAAGTAGTTAAAATTAAATTAAAACTAAAAATTACAAAAAAACGTTCTGCATTATGCTTTTCATTGTTAATAACACTTCCACTTATTAATTTTTAGATTTAACTGGGTTGTTTTATTTGATGTAATGTTTGGATTTGTGAATGCTTCATTTTCAAATTGAAGTTTTTCACAACTTTACACTTACATCATAACTCGATTAAATTTTGTTAAATGTGTTTTTTGGCTGACAAATTTCATTGTTAGCTTTCGCCATAGTGAGTGTTCTGATTTGTCATCTTTAAAGAAGTTTAACAGTATTTAATTTTTTAATGACCTAGTTATTCTTTACTAAAATTTAATTTTATAGTTGGCTTTATACGTTTCTCAAACTGTTATATTAATAGCAGGCTTATATTTATGTTTTAATTTTTCAACTTTGACAAAATTGTTTACAACATCTTTAACAATTTTGAACAAATATTACTACTGACGTAGATAACTGTAAGTGTTATCGAAACGTTTAGATTGTATAATTTAAAATACACCATTAAAAAACCCCAAAAAAGATAAGTATTTGATATGAGTGATAATGGTGAAAGTTTGTATTTTCCTATTTTTAATTTGTCCTTCAGTGACTTCTGACAGACTTTTAGTTAAATTCTGACTGCGACAAATTTGGATGGCGACACATAAAACCTTGAAACCATTTACGCCCGATCTTGTATTTTTTGCAAGACCGATTTTTAGCTTAGCAGCTAGCAGTCTAGCACACGATTTTAAATTGGTATTAATTATTGGGTACTACCTCTTCGCCATAAATTAGAACCACTCTACAAGTTTCTCTTCTTCTTTTGGAACAAAAATGGGAGAAGGTCCTATATTTTTCACCTTAGGATGTTTTCCATGAAATTTTCCGCAAAGGGTGGTCCTTGGTACATTAAACTGTTTTGCAGTATCAGCTAGAGGCATATATACCAGAGAGGGAAATAGTGAAAAAACATTGGGTAACATCGAAAATGATAGAATTAACGAAGGAAAGAGGAAAGTACAAAAGACAAAATACAGAGGAAGGTAAGAAATTGTACCAGTGTGAAAAGAGCGACCAATTCTATCGTCTCAAATAGTCGAAAATGTGCGAAGCTCCAGTGGCGTACATTACTATCACTTATTCAAAATTCGTCCCTTTACTGGTAGCCATACATCCTGTTAAGTTAAGACTTTCCCATCTACCCATTATTAATAGTTAACACAAATGAAATAAAATTCTTGTGTCACCAGTTGAACGATTAGTTAAACCCACCCCTAAACGGTGCATACTGTTAAGTTGAAACTTACGTATTAATTGCTCACTATGTATAATTCACAAATGTGGAAAGAAACTTTGCGAACCCGAGTCTAAGGGTTAGTTAAACCTACCCCTTCGAAATATCTCCTAAACGGTGCATACAGCCAAGTTGAAACTTATATATTATTTTACCCACTATTTATAATTGACAAATGTGGAAAACCATTTTTGCGCACCCGAGTCTAAGGGTTAGTTAAACCCACCCCTTTGCAATACCTCCTAAACGGTGCATACTGTTAGGTTGAAACTTAGATATTATTTAACCCACTATTTATAATTCAAAAATGTGGAAAAACATTTTTGCGCACCGAGTCTAAGGGTTAGTTAAACCCACCCTTTGCAATTTCTCCTAAACGGTGCATACTGTCAAGTTGAAACTTATATATTATTTTACCCACTATTTACAATTGACAAATGTGGAAAAACAAGGTTGCGCACCCGAGTTTAAGGGTTAGTTAAACCTACCCCTTCGCAATATCTCCTAAATGGTGCATACTGTCAAGTTGAAACTGACGTATTATTTTACCCACTATTGACAAATGCGGGAAAACATCTTTGCGCAGCCGAGTCTAAGGGTTAGTTTAACTCACTCCTTCGCAATGTCTCCTAAACGGTGCATACTGCCAAGTTAAAACTTATGTATTATTTTACCCACTATTTATAATTGACCAATGTGGAAAACCATTTTTGCGCACCCGAGTCTAAGGGTTAGTTAAACCCACCCCTTTGCAATACCTCCTAAACGGTGCATACTGTCAGGTTGAAACTTAGATATGATTTAACCCACTATTTATAATTCAAAATGTGGAAAACATTTTGCGCACCGAGTCTAAGGGTTAGTTAAACCTCACCCTTGCAATTTCTCCTAAACGGTGCATACTGTCAAGTTGAAACTTACATATTATTTTACCCACTATTTATAATTGAGAAATGTGGAAAAACATTTTTGCGCACCCGAGTCTAAGGGTTAGTTAAACCCACCTTTTCGCAATATCTCCTAAACGGTGCATACTGTCAGGTTGAAACTGACGTATTATTTTACCCACTATTGACAAATGGGGGAAACATCTTTGCGCAGCCGAGTCTAAGGGTTAGTTTAACTCACTCCTTCGCAATATCTCCTAAACGGTGCATACTGCCAAGTTGAAACTTATATATTATTTTACCCACTATTTATAATTGATAAATGTGGAAAACCATTTTTGCGCACCCGAGTCTAAGGGTTAGTTAAACCACCCTTTGCAATATCTCCTAAACGGTGCATACTGTCAAGTTGAAACTTACATATTATTTTACCCACTATTTATAATTCAAATGTGGAAAACATTTTTGCGCACCGAGTCTAAGGGTTAGTTAAACTCACCCTTCGCAATTTCTCCTAAACGGTGCATACTGTCAAGTTGAAACTTACATATTATTTTACCCACTATTTATAATTGAAAATGTGGAAAACGTTTTTGCGCACCGAGTCTAAGGGTTAGTTAAACTCACCTTTGCAATATCTCCTAAACGGTGCATACTGTCAGTTGAAACTACGTATTATTTTACCCACTATTGACAAAATGTGGAAAACATTTTGCGCACCGAGTCTAAGGGTTAGTTAACTCACCCTTCGCAATATCTCCTAAACGGTGCATACTGTCAAGTTGAAACTTATATATTATTTTACCCACTATTTATAATTGACAAATGTGGAAAAACATTTTGCGCACCGAGTCTAAGGGTTAGTTAAACCCACCTTCGCAATATTCCTAAACGGTGCATACT
This sequence comes from Vesta saturnalis, assembly GCA_036346205.1. Lineage (NCBI taxonomy): Eukaryota > Metazoa > Arthropoda > Insecta > Coleoptera > Lampyridae > Vesta > Vesta saturnalis. The sequence continues at coordinate 474,037 of JARFJB010001008.1, read as the reverse complement.
GTCAGGTTGAAACTTATATTATTTTACCCATATTTATAATTCAAAATGTGGAAAAACATTTTTGCGCACCGAGTCTAAGGGTTAGTTAAACCCACTCCTTTGCAATTCCTCCTAAACGGTGCATACTGTCAAGTTGAAACTTATATATTATTTTACCCACTATTTATAATTGACAAATGCGGAAAAACAATTTTGCGCACCCTAGTTTAAGGGTTACTTAAACCTACCCCTTCGCAATATCTCCTAAATGGTGCATACTGTCAAGTTGAAACTTACATATTATTTTACCCACTATTTATAATTGGCAAAATGGGAAACACATTTTTGCTCACCCGAGTTTAAGGGTTAGTTAAACCTACTCCTTCGCAATGTAGTTATTGTATTCTTCGTTATCAGTTATATTATTGTTCCATAAATAATAATACGTTTGATTTTGACTTAGTCTCCATCTTTTTAACTTAAAATGTTTGTAAACTCATTGGTTTCTTTTGAAAGTCCATATACCTACGTCTTACACTCGAATCGTACTTCATTGCACCTATTAGTAGTGAATATAACATGTGTTTTGTTAAACATTTAGCGAAAGAGCCATTCCAGATAGGTTTTATATTTATCTTGCAAACATTGTCAACGCTGTCTTTATATTTCAAGTGTCCATACGCTTGTAAATATGGTTTATAACAAAAAGGATTCTCTGATAAAGAACATTGTTCAATGTGTAACAAAACCCTAATTTTAAGCGTGCATATGATGTACCGGGTGGCCAACTAAGAACGGCCGTCGGCCATATCTCAGGAATGGATTATAGCACAGGTTCGGGAAAAAAAATTTTATAACAAAAGTGGCCTCGAGAAACGCCTGGAAATTATTTTCAGAATTGTAGGTCCACGGCTAGATGGCGTATTTGACAGTTAAAATTTTAAGAAGCATTACATTTAGGTAATCTAGCGGCAATCATAACATTAGTATGATAACAGTTTAAATTACTGCAGACCAATGTAAGATCTTTTCATCCAGGCTAAATTTAGTAATTTCCGTTAACGCGAACTAGCCTACTAGACGTTGGAAGAACAATTACCGCCATTTACCTGTTTCTTACGATATCTCAGAATAGGAAAAAGATATCGACTTGCGGTTTTCACTGTTTTATTACTAATTTAGTCTACTTTTTAAAGACCTACTTAAATTTTTATGCTTCCGTTTAAAATTGTAAAGAGAAAACAATATTAAAAAAATATTAAACAGTGCCCTCTAGCATTTATGTTATTAATCATATTGCTTCAAATTTACAAATTTTCTATTGTTTAGCAGAAGCTCTTTCAAACAACATCAAGTTTATTAAAATCGGTCAAGCAGAACCTGAATTAAAACCCGTTTTTTCGTAACAAGGTTCCCACTCTCCCCCACCCCTTATCTGAAGAGAGACTAAAAATTGTCAAATAAAAAATATGCAGAATTTGTCGAGAAATCTGATTATAATATTTAATATGCCTCTTAACTAAGTGAATTTTGAAAAATTTTAACTGTCAAATACGCCCTCTAGCGGTGGACCTACAATTCTCAAAATAATTTCCAGACGTTTCTTGAGGCCACTTATGTTATAAAAAATTTTTTCCCGAACCTGTGCTATAATCCATTCCTGAGATATGGCCGACGGCCGTTTTTGGTTGGCCACCCGGTACATACATTTATCATCCGAAACAAGACAATTATCGCGGACCTTTTGTCAGGTAAGAAAGCACCACCTCACAAAAATGAAGGAGAATTATACAATATTTTCCGCAATTTGCAACCAAATCATCATCTCATGACAAGTTATAGGAATAAAGATAATCCAATTTATATGAAACTTTTTCAATTATTAAAGTTCAAGGACACGATGATCAACAGAAAGGCAATTTATTTTATGTATAATAAATACGTGAAAAATGAAAAGATGTTATATTCTATGACACGACGTTCCCTTGTATCGTCTTCTGCGCCTCCAATTTTTCTCTCCGTCGCTGAATGTACCTACGAACTCTTCAGAAAACCAAGTAATTGTAAAGTCCGCTAGAGCCAGCGATGAACATGCTTCTATACACTCATCAGGTATACTAAATGAAATACCGATGATACTTTCCAACACGGACGGTGTGAAAAACGCAATGCACATTCCTGCATATACCGGCAACGAGCCAATCAATAAAGACGAACAAACTGCGTTAGTACTTACTTCCGTCCAACACGACCTATCGTGAAATGAATTTGAAGAGCCGATCACTAATTACCTTTATGGCGTCATCAGTTCCACTTCAATATCTTCGTTGGATATCTCCAATCGTAAAAGTATATCTGCACCCGAGTGCCCGTCTACAAATTTTTCTGATAGTGGATTGACGGATAGCCGATCATCCGCAACATAAGATCAGAGCGCTTTAAAATTCGTAAGTTCAACCGAAATAGAGAATGAGGTACCAATCGTTCTGTCAAATTTCATGAAAACTAAGGATAGTAATAACCCGTTACTAACGTCTGCAACTAACCAAAAGGAACCTACTACACTTGGATTACGCGACTGTAACATTCTAGAGGGCAGTTTTGTGATAGAAGAATCGCTTTAATGTATATATATATATATATATATATATATATATATATATATATATATATATATATATATATATATATATATATATATATATATATATATATATATACATATACATATATAAATGGTGAACTTCTATCTACTTATTCAGACGTAACAAATATATTTCAAAATGCGTAAGTTAATATTTGTGTCTTTGTGTTCCTATATAAAAAACACCTTAAAAAATCCATAAATAATAATATACGGAAAATGCGCCATAAGTAATTGTAAACGGTTCAAAATAAAAATACACGTGATTTCTACAAAGGTTGAGGTTTTGAATAATTCAATTAACTATTGTCACAAACAAATGTGTACAGGATATCTGAAAGGACTAAACAGATACATATCTGTTTAGTCCTTTCAGATATCCACATGGTTAAGGAAGAACTACTAAGGAACAAACCAATTGTACACAAGACGGAAACAATTTTAAAAAACTCATTTATGTTTTTGAATGCGACCAAAGGTTTGAATTGTCTAATACGTGGAAAATATTCAATGGCTTAAATTCTAATAATAGGGGATAGAGTTCTGTACATTTGGAATATATTTAACAATGCCCCGGACTAACTCAGTATCTGCTTGGGGATAGGGTTCAATACTTTGAAATTTATTTGGCAAATAAAATAAATAACTTTTAACTTTTTTAATTATTATTATTAAATTAAAATCTTATTCGTGAAATCAAATTTTGTTTCATTTCACACATGGAAATATTCATGTCAATTATAAAATTGTAATTTGTAATTAATAGTTTCAATGTGAAACAGACTTCTTTGGAATTTGCACAAACTACGCATGCGTCGCGTCCTTACTAACTTAATTAATTGCAGCCTGTCAAAAATTTCACCAAAGGATCTAAAATTAGTGAGTACAATTTTGTTTTTCGTCGAAGTAAAATTATTATTTTTATAATTACATCTGTTCATTGATTTTTCAGATATTGATCCATGTTGTCACACAAACATACATAATCAAACAACAAACATAAATACAGGACATCAAAAGAATAAACAATGCAATATTTGGGTTACGATAGAAAAATTTAACTCACATGTGCTGTTGCAATTTCCAAATAATGGTCACGTTAGGCTTGTTCCATATTAAAACATTGGACGTAAACTTCTTTCCATGTATCGATGATACTGCCTTGCTGTTGAAATTGGTGCTGCTTATATTTTATAACTTCATCCAAATCCATTAACTGGTGATAAATCTTCCTTGTAGTAAATACGATGTACTTAATATACATAATATGCTCATATACTTTCAGACAAGCCCTTTTATTTTATTTCTATATTTAAATGTTGATTTAAATATTTTATAATTTTTCTGATTAAACTTGTATTTTATTCTTATATAAAATTTCTATTTACTTGCACTTTTATTTTACATGCCGGTATGAAGTTAAATTTACTTTAGAATCTCCATCACTTTCAAAAATAACTGAAGGATTTTATTGCCATAAAAAAATGCACATCACCCGATGTTCAAACACGATTTCGAAATGGAACAATTACAATATTATCGACAATTATAATGGGTAACCTAAGTTTTAAATTTTGTTATAGGTTAAAACAATTGTTTCTGAAATCTCAACTCTACGTTGATCGCGTTTCAAATCCGATAATGTTAAGGAAAATTTTAACTTACATGTTAAAAAAAGCACAACTAGCTCTATGACTGGTTAGTCACTAAAAACTACAAAAATTTTTTCTACGTTACACACAAAAGATCCTAGCATCTGATTGGTCTAAACAAAATTGTTAAATTAACTAAAACATAAATTATGCCATAACTTTCTCAAATCACCTCAGATTTGCTTTTTAAATACAAATTTGGAATCAGGGCAACTTTCTGCACAAAAAGATACCTCACATGCTCCATTTCGCTTCAAAAATTTATGTTTTGACAAACTAAAACCTACATTTACTAATATCTCACAAATTTTATATTTTACAACTAAACTAATCACATATTCAAATTCTACATAAAAAAACTGTATATACCTATTTCAACCCATTTTACCTCATTTTAACAAAATTTCCACTTTCATATCTTAATATTAGGTGCTTAACCCAACTTTTCTAATTTTATGTTTAGATTACATATTTACTGTTAATTTCTTTGTGGAAATGAGGGAAACCTACTATTATATGCTTTTATAATTTATTCTGAACTTATTCTATCCTATAAAAACTATGAATTTGTACAATTCTTAAATATAGCACTTAACCTAACTTTATAAAATTTCTTTTAACTTGTGTTTTAAACGTCTATATCACTTGAAATGTCTCTATCACAAACACTATTTATATGTTTTATATAGTTCAGAATTTTGTCTTTTCACATTTCCATACTGTTAACACATTTTTGTAAATTTTTGTATACAAATTGTAATTATATGTTAAATATCACATTGCACAAATGTTGCTCATGTTCTTAGCTGCGTTTCTAAGTCACTACAACTTCTTATGCATTTTTTAAACACTTTGTCTGTAAATTACAAATATACTGTGTTCGTACCATAACCCTTTCTTATAGTTCGCAGAGTTTATGCATTGTTCTACACATTAGAATTATCGTACTTCATGTGAATATCTGTCACGTGTTTAAAATGCTTAAATAAATTGATCAAAATGTGAAATTACTTGAATATGTTAAACGAAACTAGTCGTACACACTAATATGAATCGTGTTGACCTTTCTCACATGCTACTGGTATAGCTCATTGCTTTTATGAATATAACAACCTTGTGCATACCCCACAAAACTTGTTTTGTTACATCAAAACCATATTTTTATTCTCGTGTACTATTTTTTTCTAATAATGAACTGTATACTTCTTCAATTTTATTTAAACTTGTATACTATATAGAATTTAAGCTCGATAAACTCTAGCCCCTTTATTATGCCTATTTCTAACCATCTATCTCTCTCTCTCTCTCTCTCTCTCTATATATATATATATATATATATATATATATATATATATATATATATATGCAGTAAACTTCTATCTACTTATTCAGACTTATTTCAAAATGCGTGAATAATATTTTTGTCTTTGTGTTTCTATAAAAAGAAACACCTTAAAAAATCCGCAAGTAATAATATACGGGAAATGTGCCATGAGCAATTGTAAACGGTTCAAAATAAAAATACACGTGATTTCTAGAAATGTTGATGTTTTCAGTAATTCAGTTAACTATTGCCACAAACAAATGTGTACAGGATATCTGAAAGGACTAAACAGATATGTGGTTAAGGAAGAACTACTAAGAACTACTAAGGAAGAAACCAATTGTATACAAGAGGGAAACAATTTTAAAAAACTCGGTTATGTTTTCGAATGCGACCAAAAAGTTGAAAGACATTAAGTCAGACGCCACCATTAGGAAAGCACGATCAGAAAAATTGGCACAGTTTGATCGTGACAAGAACGATATTCTAGATTTAATTAAATTGCTATAGGATTACGGAATTTTTTTTTGAGAACTGTCTTTCCCGTTCAAAGCAACTTTATTTTGTTCAGAGCAAATCATTGCATTAAAATTTGTAACGGGAGTTTACCAAACAAAGTAATTATCCATTTATGCCACGGGATCTGTTGTGAGACATCCGTGCCAAAACACTAAACGGGCACTATATTATGTAGGAGTCATTTCACTCAACAACGGGATTTTTCCGTTACTTAGTATGTTATCCTCCATTCATAATGTTAATGCCATATACAAGTTGTTCTATGATTTTAAATATTTTTGTGTAAATGGCCGCTTTTTAGTGGTGTAGTATCAGATTTTACCACACCATTTTAACCAAGCTAAAGCAAACCATGGACTCCTCCTTACGAGGGAATCCAAATCATTACATGAACGCTCCACTTTTAGATAAAATTTTAGTGAAACATTTACCTTTTGTCCCTCTGTGGACACAAATGATGAATAAAAATTCTGTAAAACACCACGCCGGGGAGAGCAGGTTAAGCAATGGAATTGCCTTTATCAAAGAAATAAACCTTGGTATCAGTAAATCGTATTTGTCTAACCGTAAAAAGAAAAGACTCGCAAAACTTAAAGATTTTGACGAAAAAACGTCAGTTGAATCGTGGAAAAAACATCAAAAAGTCCCTTATAGTCACTTTGATGCCAGACATTTAAGAACGATAACGAAGGTGAATCTAGATGAAATATTAAAAAGGGCAATGCCGAATTCCGGTAGCAAAACTATTGCGGGTACATTTGTGGATACATTTTATAATAACGTCCACTCCATTGTGCATAAAGGTAAACAAAGGTATCTTGAACTACTGATTATAGCAAAAGGCTGCAAAAAGTAACAGAAGATTCTGTTAAAGAGGAATTACAGAAAATGAATATACAGAAGACGCCTGGTCGATAACATAACACTTAAGGATCTATTATTATTATTATTAAAGGAAGATATGTTTGCATTAATTGCTAAATTAATTAATCTAATGTTATAAGCACAAACCGTGTCCGAGAAACTCAAAATAGCAGTCGTAAGGCCAATTTATAAAAAAAGGAAATCACCAAGACTACTCCAATTACAGACACATTTCAATACTTTCGGTAATTGAAAAAGTTTTCGAAAAACCATTGCTAGCCAAATTACCAAACTTTAAAAAGCAAACTCAACTATAGCTAAAGAACAATATGGGTTTGTAAAAGGAGTAGGCACAAATAAAGCGTTATTGGATTTTCAAATTTTGTATACAAGAACCTACATAATAATATGAATATATTCTTTGCATTTGTGGATTGTTTTAAAGCTTTTGAGACAATTAACCATCACATATTGCTACAAACATTGGAGTTGTATGGAATTAGGGGTCAGCATTACAATTATTTAAAAGCTACTCGTAGCACAGAAGCTTTGTCATAAAAATAGTCAACAGTTACAGCAAAGAGAAACCATTATTTGTCGGGGTACCACAAGGGTCAGTTCTAGGACCCTTAATATTTATATTATATATTAACGAACTGCCTTTGGTAGTACAAATTTGCAAAAAAATTTTATGTTTGCAGACAACATTCTGCTGGTAACTGTTCATAAAGGTATTAGGGTGGCGGAAAAATGCTTGCAACTAGATATGGACAATATAACAAAATGGTGTCATGACAACCAATTAGTGATTAATATGGAAAAAACCAAATTAATGCAAATAACAATCCATACATGCAAAGAGAAGATCCGAAATTAAAAATTGATACTTGTCAATGTCTACAGCTACAAAATAAAAAAGTTGTTTCGTGTTTTAGTAATTGTAAATATGTAGTTACATGTACACAATATAAATACTTGGAAATTAATGTAGACTGTTTCTTTCGTTGGGATAAATATATCACAAATGTATGTAACGAACTTAAAGCTGTGTTAGTTAGAATGTACTATGTTTTTTTTATGATTGTGGCCCTGAACAGGCTAAATTTGGCCTATCGTGCTAAAGTACTCAGGAATACTTAGGAGGATGGATAGAGGGATAATGAATTGGCAATAGATCCCTATGAACAGCTACCTTAAATCTTCTCATATCATAAGTGGGAGGAAAACAGGAACTAGGGAACCATTCCAGAGTTTAGGACTGTAAAAATGTGGATTGCGCCGTTTGATACGACAAGTGAGATTTGTACTGCATACTGATGATGTGAATGAACGAACCAGTGTTTTTCGAAAGATATGAGATGGTATAAAGAATATAATTCAGCACAATAGCCGTTGTAATAACGATAATACAAAGAAAGAACTGAAACCATCCTTCTATGCTCAAGGGACTGTATGTGAGAAGTTAAGGACGGGTCATTTATAAGCCTAATCGCTCTCTTTTGAATACCATCAACGATATCGAGAGCGTATTAGCAATAAAGAGGTGAAATTATATTCAGATGAGGCCGAATTTGGGCCTTATACAGCAGAAGAAGTTGTCGAGAGGTAAAGTACTGCTTAGATCTGTACAAAAGCCTATTTTACGAGCAGCTGTTTGTAGCTGACAGAAGATGGTCAACACATGAAGATTTGAAGATACAGTCATGCCCAACAGAGTAATAGAGTCTGAAAACTTAAAACTGAGCCATCATACTTACGACAGGAAATGATCGATCCTTTTTGGCGGACATAAGGAAACTCTGAGTTTTGTTAGCATTAAATTTAACTAACATTTGTCAATTATAAATAGTGGGTAAAATAATATATAAGTTTCAACTTGACAGCATGCACCGTTTAGGAGGTATTGCGAAGGTGTGGGTTTAACTAACCCTTAGATTCGGGTGCGCAAAAATGTTTTTCCACATTTCTGAATTATAAATAGTGGGTTAAATAATATCTAAGTTTCAACTTAACAGTATGCACCGTTTAGGAGATATTGCGAAGGGGTGGGTTTAATTAACCCTTAGACTCGGGTGTACAAAAATGTTTTTCCACATTTGTCAATTATAAATAGTGTGTTAAATAATATCTAAGTTTCAACTTAACAGTATGCAGCGTTTAGGAGATATTGCGAAGGGGTGGGTTTAATTAACCCTTAGACTCGGGTGTACAAAAATGTTTTTCCACATTTGTCAATTATAAGGAGTGGGTAAAATAATATGTAAGTTTCAACTTGGCAGTATGCACCGTTTAGGAGATATTGCGAAGAGGTGGGTTTAACTAACCCTTAAACTCGGATGCGCAAAAATGTTTTTCCACATTTCTGAATTATAAATAGTGGGTTAAATAATATCTAAGTTTCAACTTAACAGTATGCACCGTTTAGGAGATATTGCGAAGGGGTGGGTTTAATTAACCCTTAGACTCGGGTGTACAAAAATGTTTTTCCACATTTGTCAATTATAAGGAGTGAGTAAAATAATATGTAAGCTTCAACTTGACAGTATGCATCGTTTAGGAGATATTGCGAAGGGGTGGGTTTAATTAACCCTTAGACTCGGGTGTACAAAAATGTTTTTCCACATTTGTCAATTATAAAAGTGGGTAAAATAATATTAAGTTTCAACTTACAGTATGCACCGTTTAGGAGATATTGCGAAGGTGGGTTTAACTAACCCTTAAACTCGGATGCGCAAAAATGTTTTTCCACATTTCTGAATTATAAATAGTGGGTTAAATAATATCTAAGTTTCAACTTAACAGTATGCACCGTTTAGGAGATATTGCGAAGGGGTGGGTTTAATTAACCCTTAGACTCGGGTGTACAAAAATGTTTTTCCACATTTGTCAATTATAAGGAGTGAGTAAAATAATATGTAAGCTTCAACTTGGCAGTATGCACCGTTTAGGAGATATTGCGAAGAGGTGGGTTTAACTAACCCTTAAACTCGGATGCGCAAAAATGTTTTTCCACATTTCTGAATTATAAATAGTTGGTTAAATAATATCTAAGTTTCAACTTAACAGTATGCACCGTTTAGGAGATATTGCGAAGGGGTGGGTTTAATTAACCCTTAGACTCGGGTGTACAAAAATGTTTTTCCACATTTGTCAATTATAAGGAGTGAGTAAAATAATATGTAAGTTTCAACTTGACAGTATGTACCATTTAGGAGGTATTGCTAAGGGGTGGTTATTAATAATGTGTAGATGGGGAAGTCTTAACTTAACAGCATGTATGGCTTACCTGTAAAGGGGGGAATTTTGAATAAGTGATGGTAAAGCACGTCACTGGAGCTTCGTACATTTTTGGCTATTTGAGCCGCTAGAATTAGCCGCTCTTTTCACTCTGTTAGAAATTGTACAGAAGGTTTAATCAAACGTGTTAAAGACAGAAACCCTAATCGCTAGGGAGGAATGGTTAAAGGTAGAGTGTAAGGGAATAGAAGATTTGGATAGGCAAGGAACACACCATCTGGTGTATAACAAGATGAATAGTTTAACATGGGATGGATGTAAATAACGGAAATATATAAGGCTAGTGCGAGACCTGTATATTTAGTTTTAGAAAACGAGAAGGAAGTACAGGAGGATGACAAAATACATGGGATACTAGAGAAAAAATTAGCTTTAAAGGACATGCAAAATGGCAAGGCTTCGGGAGAGGATGGAATAATAGTCGAACTGATTAAATGTTTAAGTGAATAAAAAGGTTTCAAGGAATTAAAGGAATTGTGTAATAAAATCTAAAAGAGTGGCCAATGGCCAGAAGATTTTGTTAAAACTGTTATGCTTCCGTTAGAAAAAAGAAAAGTACTAAGAAGTGCGAGGAACACAGAACTATATGTCTAATAGGTCACACGGCAAAAGTATTGCTACGGGTCTTAAACAAGAGATTGAAAAAAAATAATGGAAGGCAACATAAAGCACGAACAGTTTAGATTCAAGAGAGGCGTGGGAACAAGAGATGCAATCGCGGTAGTAAAAACGGGGAAAGAACATAACTATTTCTGGTAGATTTGGAAAAAGCATGTGATTCCGTGAAGTATGAAAAGCTGATGGATATATTGAAAGTTAAAAGAGTGGATTGGAAAGGGAGAAGGTTAATCAGCAAACTGTACATGAATCAGAAGGTAACATGAGGGTTGAAGACAACATGACAGAGTGGTTTGGCATCGGAAGGGGAGTAAGACAGAGATATGATAATATTTGCTGAAAACACGCGGGAACTAAACAATATATTAAAACACCTGAAAAATATGGAGGAAATGTATGGTCAGAGAATTAACTACAATAAGACCCAGGTTATGAGAGTTGGAGAGGAAGAAAATCTGGACGTGACAGTGATAGGAGAAAAGCTGGGACAAGTGAGAATGAAGAAATACCTGGCAAGGAGTTAACACAGGACTGGAAGAGTGAAGAGGAAATTAAAGTGGGAATAGGAATGTCAAACCAGGCGTGCAGCAGGAAAAGAATGTTGTTTAATAGTCGACTCAGGTTGAAGCTGAGGAAGAAGTTATCAAAATGTTTTATAGGGGGTGTCGTGCTATATGCCTTGTGAGTCATGGACAATAATCAGTAAGCTGGAAAATATATTAGAAGCATTTGAGATATGGTGTGGAGGAAAATGTTGAAAATCAAGTGGACATCTCGAGTAAGAAATGAGGAAGTATCAAGGAGAGTGGGAGAAAGAAGGGACCTATTAAACACTATTAGAAATAGAAAAAGGAAATAGTTTGAGATGTAGTAAATAGTAAGAGATGTTCTGGAAGGGTATATATATATATATATATATATATATATATATATATATATATATAGAAATCATTTAGTTCAACAAAATAAAACTAATTAGCTGCATTTATATTAAAATTCTGTGATCCTTCATTGTATATAACAATTATAATACATCGCAACTAGGAATTTCATACAGTTTAAGTCAGAATCGATAGTGACTTGCCTCCTGGATAGCTCAGTTTAAAGAGGCCATTCTAGCAAAGTGGAATATTTTACTGTGTGTACTTTAAAGTTAATTTTAACAAAATATAAAGGTGATTCTCAACTAATTTTAAGACGAAAATGTGAAAAATTTTTCGAATGTCGCTTCGTTTTTTTCGAAATACATGTTAAAGTTAAATAATTATTATATATCTTCTATCATCTCAAAATTTAATAACATCTTTCGAGCATCAAGTAACATTTTTTGGTTTAAAGATGTATAAATGTCTACCATGTCGTAGGTATTTGAACTGAATACTGTTGAAAGAAAAATGGTACTCTGTTGCGTTTTCTGAAATAAAATTTTTGAAATCTCGATTTAATTTAGAGAAGATTTGTTTTTCCGTTTTTCTATTTCTACAAAAAGCAGTGGCGCACCATTTTTACCTTCGATAATATTTAGTTCAAATACCGTACAAATTAGACATTTAAAAATATTTTACACCAAAAAAGTGTTCTTTGATGCTCGATTAAATTTTATAGGGATATCTAGAGTGATATGAAAGATTATGATAAAAAATGATTCTTTTCCTTAAAACTTTAGCACCTTCTATTTCGAAAACGAAGTGACATTCGAAAAAAATTTGTACTACATTTTCGTATTATTAGTTAGTTGAGAATTCACTCTATTTCAAACAATTTCATTGAAATACCATATAATATATATATATATATATATATATATATATATATATATATATATATATATATATATATATATATATATATATATATATATATATATATATATATATATAATATATATATATTTTTTGGTAAAAAATTTTTGGAAAAAAATGTTTGTTTTTTTAAGATAAAAACGATCAATTTTTTCCATATTACTTTTTTGCGTTAATTTCAAATTTTAATATAGCCTTAAAAATTTTAATACAGTTGTCATTTGACTTAAAAATTACAAAAAAGCTTTAATTGAATAATTAAGATGCCAAAATTTTCCTGTTAACATTTGATATCAATTTATTACGAGGGAATGGTTTGTCTAAAATATAGCCGATAGAACGCAACAGTTAAATTGTCAGTCTGTGTTAATGGAACCAAGAAGGCCATCAAAAGAGGACAGGATTTAAGAAACAAACCGATCTTTGGTATTGGCTCGGAATTTTTAAAATTACCATGGTTTAAAAATAAAAGGGATTATAACTGTTTTCCCATAAAATTATTCTTTATATTATTTTTATGATTGGGAAATCGTCTATTTTAGAACGGCAAATTAAAAGGAATTAATTGTCTTCAGTAATAATTTTTTTTGCCTTCATAATGAGAAATTAAAACAAGATAATTTTCTGTAAATCCCAACACAGTTGTTATTTTATTGTATTAATAGGTATTTCTTCATTAGAGGTAAAATGACATAGGTCGTAGAACATATGACCTTATGTTAGACCATAACAGCACATTAATAAAACAACGCACGACTCATGTTGCTATTCTTTGGATAATTTTGAGACCAATCAATTGCTTTGTTGCCTTGGTCAAGATCTGATCTTTCACCCATCGAGCGGTCTGGGATATTATGGAAGAAACTAATTTAAAAAATCTAGTGGTTCTGAGCATGAGTTACAATAGTATATGAATATCAGGAAAATCACCACTTCATTAGAAACATGCCAGACTGTTAATGAGTAAATAACATCGTGGTGCAGCACATTATTAAGTTTTGAAAAGTTAATAGTTTAATTTTTATCAAATTTTGATCATTATAGTCTAACTCAAATACTTGTATATAAAATAATTTAAATAAATTGATTATTACTGGGTGTTTCTTTCTATCATTTATACAACACACAAATAATAAAAAAAAAAAAAAACAACAACACACAACAAAACAAACACGCACACACAAACACACAAAAAAAAAAATACAAAAAAAACAACAAACACACAAACACAAAAAAAACACACAAAAACAAAAAAAACACACAACACACACACACAAAAACACAAAAAAAAAACACACAACACATAAAAACAAAAAAAACAAAAAAACACAACACAAAAAAAAAAAAACACAAAACAAAACACAACACAAAAAAACAAAAACACACAAAAAATAACAAACACAAAAAAAACACAAACAATAAAAACAAAAAAAATAACAAAAAACAAAACACAACAAAAAAAAACACAAAAAAAAAAAAACATAAAACAAAACAAAAAAAAAAACAACAAAAATACACAAAAAAAAAAACACAAAACAACAAAACAAAAAACACAAAACAACACAACACAAAAAAACAAAAAAAAAAAACATAAAAAATACATAAACACACAACAAACAAAAAAACACAAACAACAAAAACAAAAAAAAAAAAAACAACAAAAAAAAACAAAAATATATTTTAATACATACACACAAACAACAAAAACAAACACAATAACACAAAAACACAACACAAAAATAAAACAAAACACAACACACAACAAAACAAAAAACACAAATAACAACAAAAAAAAAAAAAAACATTAAAACAAAAACAACACAAACAAAAAAAAATCACAAACAACACAATTGCTATCCCACGTAGACATAATCTATGATTCAAGAAATGGCCGTCAATTTGATCAAATTTTGTAAGCTCACTAACACCTCAGCGATCGCCGGCAAATAATCATATCTGTAATAACATTTAAATACTCATCATTTACAAGTTTAATTTCATACAATGCCTCGGTGTGAAATAATAATATGAATTGCTCTTAAGTACAGCTCGATTTTAATAATTAATATTATCAATTTATACCATTTGTTTGTTTACAGTACACATGATATAACCTGTGTATTCGTGTTATACACAATACAAGGTCAAAGACAAGGTTTACACTATTTTACACGATATATATATATATATATATATATATATATATACATCGACTATAGAAATCATTATCACAAAATAAAACTAATTAGCTGCATAAGAATTAATACATCGCAACTAGGACTAAACATTTAATAATGATTGACTCCTCACATACTCATTTAAAGCCAAATGAGTTTCCAATCATCGATTAATATTTACTGTGTTACTTTAAAATTAATTTTAACAAAATAAAATTCAATATTTTAAAGAAAATCAAAAAATTGTTAAATCTCATTTTTCGAAAACAATTTAAAGTTAAATTATTTTTACAACATATCAAACACCAAATACTAAAATTAAACACATTCAACACAAAACATTTTGACACAAATTTAAAGATCTACCATGAACACACGTATTTAACACATACATACAAAAAATACACACATCATTTCACACTAAAATTTTAAATCCATTTAATTAGAAAATTTCACTTAATTACACATTTTCATACACACACACAACACACCATTTTTACCACATAACATTAATAAAACAAACACACAAACATTTTACAAAATTACACAAAAATTCACACATAACACATAAGATACAGAAACAACGAAATAAAAAGATCACATTAAAACTACACCACATTCCAAATACGAACGACACAATTCACATTTCACATACTAGTTAGAATCATTCAGAAATATAAAAATAACACATAAACAATAATACACAACACACAAAATAACAGATCAAAGGCAAATTTAAAGACATGTCAGGACACAAAAAAGACACAAACCATAGTTAAGTCCGATTTATTGTTCAGGAAATGACTTTTCTTAAAATGTCAAATCTCATATATATATCTATACAAGTACGTTATATTACCTTATATAATTAACGAAACCAAAAGGAAATTTTAAAATAATTATCCCTTTTAGAACTTAAATTTGGCGAAAAATTCTCACCAAGAACTTACTATCGCCAATATTTGCAAAATTCCCAACAGGGATATTTTAGTTCTTTGGATACAACGAACTTATTTGTAATTACTGAAATACACTAATGAAAACAGTAGTTGTTAAAGACAGTTGTTCAACATTAGTTTTATGAAGTTGTAAAATGCCCCACAAATGTCATAAAGAATATGCCGATATGAATTTAGTCTAGAAAACCAGAGATACACACTTTTCCAAAAATCCAACAAGCAATTCAAATTAACACAACCAAACGACATTCAACAAATCAAAAAAACACAACCTGACTAAAATATTCGATTGGTAACAAAATCCAATAAACAAGCCACCAATCAATTTAAAACCACAAACAAGCTTGAAAACACTAACAACAAGTTTAACCTACATTTCAAAAACAAAATCTCCACAAGCATTACTAAGCACAATTTGATGACGAAAACAAAGATTGAAAACATTTGGCAAACCAATTACCGAGAGAATTAACAATCCACAAAATCACATGTGACAAAACCCCATCTACATAAACACAATCAACACATTAGCAAACGTTTGTCGATTAAATGACAATAAGCTTTCGATTAGAGCCCCTTACGGACAAGGAATTACGTTTTTAGAAACCATTAGAAAAATATTGGACAACACCTTTAAATATTCAACAATTATCTTCCAACATGAGGACCCCCCACTATTCAAAATTACAAATTTTACAAACCACTTTCGCGATTTGATTGGAAGGCGTACTTGGCCACACAAACCGATCTCACACCCATATGCTTGGATGGATAATCGTATTTATCTACCAAATGAAACGAGGAACTACAGACGCATAACAAGCACACAATTAGACAACACTCATTAAACACCTACTAGTGCATTTATAAACGCAAATAAGGTATCCAGGCTGTTCAAAATTTTCGTAAATAGCTTCGAACATTTCGAAATTAATGCTATTTTGTTTACTTTTGAATTGATTTTTAAAAATTTGTTTCTTTTAATATCCTGAACAAGAAAACGGACTTGACACATGTTTTTACTATTTGGCTTGACATATTTTTAAAATATTGCCACTTCTCAGAATCACCCTGTATATATATATAATATATATTATTAATAATAATATATAAAATATATAATAAAAAACAAAAGATTTAAAATTTGAATGTTTATTTAAATAAACATAATTTTGTTATCATATTTTGCGTCAACCTCCCGATAGCTCAGTTTAAAGAGGCCAAAGTGGAGGTCGTGTGTCCAAGTCCGCTCGAGTTAATATTTTACTGTGTTACTTTAAAAGTTAATTTTAACATAAATATAAAGGTGAATTCTCAACTAATTTTAAGACGAAAATCTGGAAAAAAATTGTTTTTGTCTTCGTTTTTTCAAAATACAGGGTGTTAAAGTTAAATTATTTTTTATCATATCCTTCATATCACTCCAGATATATCTATCAAATTTAATACACATCTTTCGAGCGTCAAAGAACATTTTTTTGGTGTAAAAGATGTTTTAAAGTGTCTACCAGTGGCGTCCGTACGGTATTTGAACTGAATACTGTTGAAGAGAAAAATCGTACGCTATTGCGTTTTCTGAAAATAAAAATTTTTGAAATCTCCATTTAATTTAGAGCAAATTTGTTCGCTTGAATTTTTCCGTTTTTCTATTTCTACAAAAGGCAGTGGCGCACCATTTTTACCTTCGATAATATTTAGTTCAAATATTACAACCATTTTAAAAAAATGTTTACACGAAAAAATGTTCTTTGATGCTCGATTAAATTTTATAGGGATATCTGAGTGATATGAAAGATATGATAAAAATGATTTTTCCTTAAAAACTTTGCACCTTCTATTTCAAAACAATGATTCGAAAAAAAACACATTTTCATTATTAGTTAGTTGAAATTCTTTATTTTCAGAAATATATATATATATATATATATATATATATATATATATATATATATATATATATATAAAAAGGTGATTCGGAAGTGGCAATATTTTAAAGATATGTCGAGGAAGCCAAAATAAGTAAAATAAACTCATATGTTAAGTCCGATTTTCATTTGTTTCAGGGATAATTGACTTTTCTTAAAATGTCAAATCTCATATTTTTGCCTATTACGAAGTACGTTGATGTATTGACCTTATGCACGTAATTCTGAGGCGAAATCCAGAAAGGAAACTTTTAAAATAATTATTGCCCTTTTAGTAACTTTAAATTTGGCGGATAAAAATTCTCACCAAGAACGTTCTCACTATCGCCAATATTTGCAAAATTCCCTAACAGGGTATTTATTTTTAAGAGTTGACTTTCTGGATTACGCAACCAGAACTTATGTGTAATTAGGTGAAAGTAGGCAACTGAAATGAAAACTGACAGTTAGTTGTTAAAGTGACAGTTGTTCAACATTAGTTTTATGAAAAAAATGCCCCACAAATTTAGTCATAAAGAATATGCCGATATGATATTTGTTTAGGGTTCTGTAATGGTAGTAATGTTCGTGCAGTGGAGGAGTATCGACGTCGTTTTCCGAATCGAAGAGTTCCTAACAAGCGAGTATTTCAAACTGTTTTTACACATGCCGGCGAAACTGGGACATTTCCAAGTGCAAGTATTGTTTCTGAAAGAGAACACGGAATCGCTGTTGGACTTGAAGAAGATATTCTGGATGTGGTAGACGAAAATCCAGAGATAAGTACAAGGCGCATCGCAATCCAATTTGAAATACCACAAACAATGGCTTGGAAAACACTTAAGCAACAAGGTTTGAACGCTTATCATTTGCAAAAGTACAAAATCTCCACGAAGGCGATTATCCTTTAAGGCTACAATTTTGTCATTGGATTCGGGAAAACAGAAGATTGTGTAAAGACATTTTGTGGTCGGATGAAGCTCAATTTACGCGAGATGGAATTAACAATTGCCACAATAATCATCGATGGTCGGACGAAAATCCCCATGCTACGATAGAACACAATTTCCAACATCGATTTAGCATTAACGTTTGGTGCGGTATTCTAAATGATCAATTAATCGGTCCTTTCGTATTAGATGCGCGCCTTACTGGACAAGGATATTTACGTTTTTAGAAGACCATTTAGAAGAAATATTGGACGAAGCACCTTTAAATATTCGACAACGAATTATCTTCCAACATGATGGAGCGCCTCCTCACTATTCAAATAATGTACGAAATTTTCTGAATACCAC